>NW_019775604.1:41373-96610 GCF_001039355.2 Lingula anatina | reverse complement strand
CTTACACACACACACACACACACGCACACACACACACACACACACACACACACCGGCAAAGTTTTGTACTAGTAGCACTTTTATGTAGCTCAATGTTTTATCTGTTCCAAGTAAAAGTGGAAAACAATATATCACCTTATGCCAGTGTACATAGATTTAGGCAAGTACATTCTGAATGTACATTCTGAACACAAATCCTAAATTGTCCAAGACTTTATAACTTAGGGCTCATTCCCATTCGAAACTCTTGATCTATGTAGATTGATCCAACTCTGTGGGGACTCTTACTGAATGTAGTCAGATTAACAGATTAATGTCCCCTCTTTTTACATTCAGAGTTTCAATCTATGTAGACTGATAGTTTCAAAGGGAATGAGCCCTTTATCGCATGTCATGCCTGAATGAGTTAAACTCTTGAAGGCATATGAAATTCCTATCCATTATATTTTTGAACTGGGTGATCTTTCTAGTGGCCTTTAAAGCAACAATGGGCTTCTCAGTTTGCTCTGCTGGGTCATATTTTGAGACAAACCTTTGGGAGAAAAAAAAGAAATGCAGTGTATTTGTAATTGAAGTTTGCCAAGCTGTTCTTCAAATATAATGTTACGCTGTGGATTTCTCCTGCATCCTGTTATTAACTCATAAGAGCCAGCTAGAGAGCCATGTTTAGCCCCAATTCTGTCCATTACTAGAAATGGATTTCCACCCTTCATGTCATAAAATGTTAATATACATAGCGCAGAGAATAAGAATTTGATGCTTAGTCATTACTAATATATAACCTCTAAATTAAGGCCATTGAAAACTTTTAAAGAGGGATAGGCAAATGGTTTATTTCCCCCTCCTTTCATCTCCTGAGAAAATACATTCACTCTGCATCAAGGGAGCAGGTTGTTTTTATCTTGTCACCTTTAGCCCTTGGTGAATGGAAAACCAAATCACTTATTTCAGTGCCACTCGCATTTACCCTGGTTCACTATTTCAGTATGATCAAAGCCGTGCAGGTACACAGTTTAATATAATAGTTCAGTCCCCTTTGCTTTAATTTGTTTGCAAGAATTGTTTGCCCAGTGCATACCTGCAATTTGTCGCACTCAGATTTCAGTAGATTTTATGGCTTAGGCTGATCTCCTTCCCCCTGCAATTACTTACATACCAAAATTTTTGCCAAATGAATTTGAAGATTTGACTAGCATAAAATTGATAATTTTCAGCAAATATCACTACCAGCCAGTATGACCATGAATTAATACAGCACTCTGAATTAAGTATAAAACCAATGTAAACTTTGGCAAAAAAAAAAAAAAAAAAAAAAAAAAAAACTGAAAAAATTAGAAAAATCGGAATAAGTCCAGACAAAGGAGCAAAGGTATATATACTAGTAAGCAGCTTACATATCTTTCCAAACCAAATGAGCTTCATTACATGTCATATCTTGCACTTGTTGAGCTTTTAGCCAAATGTAAATATCCAAATGCCACTATCTTGAATGGTCAGTTCTGTCCACTATCTCTGATGGTCAGTATTGGGGCTATTATATGGCCTGGTCAATTGAGAATAAGTCTCTCAAACATTTTCAAGTGTGAACCATGTTAGTAAAGAGTTTACTTCGCTTGTTAAGGATTTAGCCCTGTTCACAGAAAAGATAATATTTAAGGTTTTTGAATAAGTTATTCATTGAATCAAACACTTCCCAACAACCTGTAAGTATGACTGTATTATATATCAAAATCTCAAAACTAAATCTACGCGATTTGTGTTTCAAGCATAAGTTTACATTTATTTAACTCCTTTAAAGTCATTTACTTTTTAAAGACCCTGTAACCAAGGCCAAAAAAAAAAAAAAAAAAAAAAAAAAGGGCCCCACATGTTAAACTGACCCTTAAAGAACACTGGTCACCCACAAGTAGCTGGGGTCATACAGGGCACGGTGTTTCACAGTGTTAAGAGGTGCCCTCGTCCCCTTATTTAAATGTCAGTTGACATGCATGTCCACTACTGAAATATGACTCATACTCTGGATCTAAACTGTTAATCATGTATTCAAAGACAATGGGATGGAGGGGGATGACTAATTTAGATTTTGGGATTTTCATTAACATGATTCAGCTACGTGAAGCAGTTTGTGGTATTTTAGGCATTTACTGTGACCAAAATGTCATTTACTTCCAGGTATGAAACGTAGGTTTTTTTTTTTTTTTTTTTTTGGGGGGGGGGGGGGGGGAGAAGCACCATTTTTAGGCACTCAGCTGGCCTTGGCATGTTGATCCACTGTTAAAAGCCCACTGGAAAAACCTGATCTTCCGAGTTCTCATCAGATTTCATACATATTAAGTAATAGGGGGCATGTTGACAATAGTGATACACTCTGTAGACCTCTGCTTTCAAATATTGACAAAGACAGGTTTGAGTATTTGAACTGAAACATACATCATCTCATTGTTCTGATGAAATAAAACTCACTGGGTGTCTACAAATAATTTGGCCCTATAAAGACTGGTACGAACAATAGATGGATCTTTATCGTGACATTAAACGTGGACATGGACACAAGCACAAAAGGACAGACATAGAAATGAATGCACACACTTATGTACATGCACTCACCATGCATTTTCACATGAAAGCATGCATGTATACACTGCAAGTCAATATATGCATACAAATGCATATTGGATTTTTTTTTTTAGGTAAAATTAAATTACAATAACATATATAATCCTAAGTCATAAAATTAAATGCATGGGTAGATCTTAACTGGGGAATGGTGGGTTGGGGGGGGGGGGGGGGGCAAAGAAGACTTAAAGATTGCATCTTCCTTTCTTCTGCATATATTATATCTTATATATTACCTGTGACAGGAATGGTTTTAAATTAGCAAAAGTAGAACTGTTTGTCAAAGTGCAATATGTGCATACATTGTATCCAAGGTTTGTTAAAACACACACTGTTTCTAACATAAAGAATGCACACACAGTGAAGAGTGAACTATGGATACTAGACTTGTGAGTCAGAGACGTGATATTCCCCCTTCACCACATGTGATGATCAACAACCATAACATTGTGGTTTGATGTGTATCAGGGTCTGTTTTATAACTCATGGTGGTTTCACTTTCACAGTGCTATGTACTATGAGGTATGATTCAGCAGGGCAGTTATAAAAACCACAAATTACACAATCAATGGCAGAGCTGTATTAAATTATATTTGATGGGGGGAAAGAGATCAAGAGGATGGATTGAAGTTGTTAAGAGTCACTTTGTGCAGAATCAGGCCTACCCAAACTACCAGACTCGGTAGAAAATTTTTGTATTAAATGCACTGCATACAATTACATTTTATGAAGACTAAGGAGGAGGAGGGGAGGGGGGATTATACACCAGATTTGACCCTTTCCCCAAAATGACCACAGTGACTGTAAAAGTCCCAAGTGGAGTGCACCTGCACTACTAACTAAAAGTCTGGTTAGGGATATATTTCTCCAGTGACTCATTTCGTTGTGTTGGTTTTTGCCAGAGGTCCTGGCATGGAACACTAGGACATTGAGATGCCCATTGTTTTGGGGGTATATCAATTGATCATGCTTTCTTTTTACCCTTAAATCAGAGATGGGAATGAACAGAGGTTCCCATTGTTTGAAGCTACAGTACGTAAGATCTTAAGTTAGTGTGGAGTTACATCATGGGAAACACTTGTTGATATACTAGTAATCTTACCATATGACTTTTATCACAGAAGAGTACTAAATTTATTGATCTATGCATACACATTTATCAAAGCATGACACATCAACTTCTGCCTAATCTCAGCGACTGTCATAATTTTTAAACAGTTTGTTGACAAAAAATAAGATATAAACAAACTTAGAAACGATAACATGTTTTATCTGCGTAATATAATGGCAATTCTAATTAGTAGACCCTTTTTGATGTTAAAATATTTATTTAAATAGTCATGTAAATTGATAATTGCAGGCAGCAAATTCCCAAATAACGAGGTCACCTACACCATCAGTCAGTATACCCCCGACATGGTCGCGGCTGACGTGGATCGAGAAATTGCCAGAGCTTTTCAAGTGTGGAGCAATGTCACCCCATTGCGCTTTATACGACGTGACACTGGCAAAGTTGACATCGAGATTAAGTTTGTAGCTGGTAGTCATGGTGACGGCAACCCTTTTGATGGCAGAGGACGCACTCTGGCCCATGCTTACTTTCCACAGTTTGGTGGCGATGCTCATTTTGACGAGGATGAGCCATGGACCCTGAACACTAGATCTGGTAAGTTTTGTATTAAATGTCTGTCAGATATCTCTATTCTCATATTATGAAGTGTCCTTGTGACTAAAATCTATGTAAAGTTTCCATATATCTGCTGTATTGTGTTCTGGTGTTTAAAATAATCTAATTTTCTTCTCTGGGAAAAATTGTCATTTGTTCATTTTTTGTCTTTTATTAATTTATTAATTAATTAGTTTTTTTTTTCAAAAGTTATTTTATCATACAATATATCCTTGAATTGTCTGGAATGGAAATTTTGTGCAGAACTCTAAACCAACTTACCATAATCTCATTTGCTCCAGTATGGCTACTAGGTATACACAAACATAATATATTATAATTGTTTATTTTAGGGGTAAACCTGTTCCAAGTGGCAGCCCACGAATTTGGTCACTCTCTTGGGCTTTCCCACAGTGACGTGCAGAGTGCGTTGATGGCGCCTTTCTACAGAGGATATGTCCCTGATTTTAAACTGGACACAGACGATATCATGGGGATTCAGGAACTTTATGGTATGTTAATTGTGTAATTTGTTGATTGATTGTGTATAATTTGTTAATACATGTGGGTTTAATTAGGAAAAAGAAGCATTTGTGATTTGTTTTTAAAAATATTACTTGAAATTGCTTACAACTGCTAATTATTACAGAAATGTAATGATTGCAAAGGAATTTTTTAACATGGCGATGTGAAAAATACTTATAAATGTTTACAGAATGGTAATTTTATTTAAAACAACCTGTTGATTTTCTGTTTATTTCTGACTTCAGGTCGTGCACCAGTGGTCGTTAATCCTCAACCCAACCCCGCCACAACTACTACCATGCCTCCACCCCCCTCTGGGGCCCCTGACATCTGCA
Source organism: Lingula anatina (assembly GCF_001039355.2). Next base: position 91,468 of record NW_019775604.1, on the reverse strand, counting down.
ACATGAGAAACTTTGCTTTAGATGCTGTTACCACCATGTCAGATGGCAGCACCTACTTCTTCAGAGGTAAGAGGAGCCCAACTGACAGTGCTTAGAATGACATTTTTGTCTTATGTAGCTTTTTTTCTCAAAGCCATTTGGAATGAAGTATTTAGGAGGTTGCATGGTCACTATTGACTGACAGTGTTGAAAGACTTAGTCGAACTTAATACAGACTTCTTCGACCTTCATAAGTGAATATACTTATAAACTCGTTTCAGCTGAGACTCACCTTTGGCACAAATTTTCGGCTTTTTGCCCTTTTTGTTTACCACCTTTAACTTTTTGAAAAAAACTTATGATATTTTCTACTGTATTTATGTAATTAATATGCATTGCACTCTATTAAGGACACAAATAAATTTCTTTGTCCGTTCTTCAGGTGATTATTACTGGCGTCGCTCCAATCGTATGATTGATCAGGGTTTTCCTCGCCGTATCTCAGATGACTTCCCAGGACTTCCTGGAAATCTTGATGCAGCCTTAACCTGGCCTAATGGATATACATACTTTTTCAAGGTAAACCTACCAGTTAATTCTCGAACTAACAGTCTAGACTAAGTCTGAATTTTGTAAACAAAACTGTCAATTGGAAACTACAGTAAGTTTAGGGTCTTACTTTAAAATTTTAGTATTAAAATTAGTATAAAATTTAGAGATAAAAGCTTCATCTCAGGCAAAAAATGGGTTTTGTTACCACCTTAAATTATTTGATTTAGGTTATATTGTGGAAATAAGTAAAATTTTACCTGTTATCAAAAAAGCAATATTAATTCATGATGATCAACCTGTGAATAAAAGCTTAAGGTTTTGAAAATCCCAAAAGATATATTTCTGGTCCAGTAAGTTCCCAATGTGAACAGTACATATAGTTCATATGACTGGGATCTGCAAAAGAATTGATACAAATGTTCATCTCAATGAGAGATTCTTATTCCTAGCAGCAGAGGCTTCAAGTTTCTTTTTTCATTTCACAGGGTTCCCAGTATTACAAGTTCCGTCTGCAAACCCCCGTGGCCGGTTTCCCAAGACCAATCAGTAGAGGCTTCTCTGGTGCCCCTAATGACCTTGATGCAGCATTTGTGTGGAGTGGCAACGGAAAGACATATTTTATCAAAGGTAAAGAGAATCTGAGTTGTCTTTGAAATAAATCCATAGAATGTGGTCAGCACACTGGGTGCCTCTGGGATTTCAAAGTTTCTAAAGTCTGTTGGTTCATTGGGCAGAAATTATTGGGAAATATCTTACATTTATTCAAAAAGGAATAAAGGATTCAGTTGTGCATTTGTCCAAAGATGAAGTCATGGACATTCACTAACAGTGGGAACTAGGATGTTGAGAATGGGAACAAAAAACCTTTGAGCCTGACTTTGCTACCTCTCCTCTCTATCTGCATATGGTAGTTTTAAACACTGATGGTATACATATCCAACCCAGGGCTCCAGTTTAAAAAGACTGAATAAGCTATTTATTTTTTTTTTATTTTTTGCTTGACCAAGTCTTCTTAGATTACCAGAATAAGCTGGAACAAAACTCAAGGTAGCAATTTTCTTTTATTTGTTCAGATTTAAAATGACCCAACTCCTCATTTCAGGTGACAAGTACTACCGTTACACCAGCTACCGTGTGGACTATGGCTACCCCAGACCTCTCAGTGTATGGAGGGGGCTTCCTTCTAATTTGCAGTCAGCTTTCAAGTTTGGAAATGGAAGAACCTACTTTTTCAAAGACGACAAATATTACAGATTTAATGATAGAGATTTCCAGGTAAGATGAGAAATACATTTTTTTATTTACTTATTTCTTTATAATGTTTTTGTTCAAGCTCTTAACAAGTCTGAGATAAACTAATGAACTTACAATCGAGCCAACAATTATTAGATTGGAAGTTTTATGCAGCAGTGAATTTATTTTTCCACAGAATGTTGAAAATGATATTCAAGTGTCTTTAACTAGTAATACTTGGAATAAATTAAATTAAATAATGATTTGATTCAGTTCTCCGTTAAAAAAGTATTTTGATTATTATGTGATAATTATTGGAATAAATTTAATAATTATTTGACACTACAACAAGAAATTGTGTTTAAAATGATTACAGTGAGGAATTAGAAACAAACAATCCTTAATTGACAACTCTAATAACACAAACTACATCCTTATATTCACAGATTGACAACGGTTACCCTCGTAGCACTCGTCAGGTGTGGTTTGGCTGTGCATCGCCAGTTAAGGAAGTTCCAGCTGTGGACAGCAATACAGGGGGTTTCAAAAACACCAACCCCTTGGATGGCAACCAGAACCAGTGGGTTTTGGCAGGCGTTAATATGACCACCACCGTGGAAACGACACAGACTAGCGGGAGCGGTGTCGTAGCTGGAAGTCTTCTGTCACTTGTTGTAGCTTTCTGTTTGTCTCTTTGGTTATAAGGGCGGTGTGTTTTTGACTGGGAGAGAGAGTTTTTTTGTTTGTCTGCCTGTCTGTCTGTCTGTCTGTTCGTGTGATTGCGCGAGAAGAATTTACAATGAATCAGTATTGCACAAGAGCATTTACACATTTCTGTTAAGCTTGTATTTTAAGTACACAGACTTTTTTCATTAGATGAGAAAATATGAACGCCGTTATCCACTATTAGTGCATATTTCCATTTTTGAAACAAAATTGTAAACTTCTATTTGTCTTTGTTTAGTCATTCAAGTTATATTTCACATCCAATTTGTTTTTTAACAATTGTCCAATTGTCTTTTGAAAGATAATCTTGTATGTTGATAGAACAATTACATTGTATTTATACTAATGTGAACATTTTTAAGATATTAGTAAGATCATTTGTAGGTGTTAGAGATCCCCATTTTATGCCATTTGTATATTAAGTCTGCATTTTCATGACACCAGATCAAATCCATTTCTTAACCAGCAGGCATTATATGTAGCTTTAAGTGTTTTCTATCCTCCTTTATTTAATACTTTTTAAATTGTCATTTTGCATTTTATAAAAAAATACATTACAGTTCTGTGACATTGACTGTCATGTGACATGCGCTGGCGCATGTTTTCATACTCATGCAATAAACTGTTTGAAATTATTTCTTCATGATTGTTGTTATTTGATATGTTGAATGGATTACTGCTTATATTCTTCTTTGTTCAACTTCTGTATTGCTTTCTTAGACAGCATTCCTACCACAAAGACTTTCACCTTTACTGTTGACAAGATTTCTAGCCTACCTGACACAGAATTTCATGTTTTCTAGTTTCGTATGATGTTATGCAGTGCCAAAATCTTGGACAATTTCAATTGCAACACACCGAATGTGTCAAAGCTTAGTCAGTTGACATAATCAGTTAACACTGGACTTGTCTATCAAAGGCATTAGATCATAAAGGTTTTAACATAAGAAGACCAACAACCATTTTTCTGCTTACAAAGAAGGCATCATCTCTTACATTTATTTTAAAAAATAAAATGCCAAAACTGTTTGAGCTTGTATAATGCACTGGAGTGTAAGTATATTAATTTCCCTGAGGCAACCAAGCACTATACACTAGTGAAACACTTACACAGTAGACTCTGTATAACTTCTTTACACTGGGGCAAGAAAATGTCTTTCAATTCTGCAAAGATCTGAATGACTCCTAATCAGAAGGCTACATATCTCAGTTATTTTTGGACCCTGAAATCAATTACTAGTCCAAAAATTTTGAGTTACTCAATGTTCATAAGACTTGTACCGAAGCAAAATAAAAAAATCTGTTCCAAAAGATTGGTTTGAAATAAACAATATTTTAAAAAGTGAAGAAACGAGTTATGCAGAGTGAACTGTATGCACATGTACAGTGTAGGATAAATATTCCATATGACAATAACTGACATTTGCTAAAATTGATCAAACATTTCAAAATATCACATAACAGGATAAAGGATTATTTCTCAGTCCACAACATTTTTAAAGCTTAAAAAGTATATAACTGCTTAAAAACAGAAAGGTGTAACAAAATAGTTATCCAGCACAAAACGGGACTGAGGCACTTGATAGAGAATATTTCTAGGTATATCACAACATTTTATATCATCAGGGGTTGGGTCATAAGATATGACAACAAATATTTTCCACAACAAGCAATAAAACAATATAACTCTCAGACTGTTTGGGATAAAATAACCAAGTCCATCAACAAATGTCCTAAGTTTTTTTTTTTTTTCACCACAATGACCTCCAACAATGTGAAGGTCACAAAAATGTCTGACGTCCAGGAAGGGGTTTTTGAATCAACACAATTCAGATAAAAACGTTCTCTTATTTTCAGTATTCTGAACTGTTGAGTTGTAAAATAAAAATATTCCAAAGAATCATGATCAACTGTTAGCCCTGTGCAGCCTCGATAGCAATCATGACTTTCAGCAAGTGTTCTGAAGGTGTCTCCTTAAACCAAGTCTGTACCTGTTGTTCACCCTGCAAGGCCTCTAATTGCAATCCATGCACTGATGTAAACTTACATGGCTTTTTCCCTCCCTGGCCTCACAATGGGAAGAAGAGACCCCTACAAAAGCAGAGAAACAAGGTGCAGATTCAAAACTGAATTGAGTTCAAAAATGCTATACATCAAATTGACACATATTTGTGAGGATGGAAAATAACCATGATAATGGTGAATATTTTTACCTGATATTTGTTTGACTAAATGGAGAAAAAGTCTCTAAACACAAATGTGAGGAAAGATAATATCAACATGTATTGAAAAAAATCAGCATTTTTGTCTTATCTTAAAATTTTAAACATTTCCCCAAAATGAATCACATTAATTTTGTTTAAATCTTACCTATCATTTTAGTTCAATAATTGCTTTATCTCTAGACTCTTGCAAAATAAATTAAATTTCTGAGTACACATATTTCATTTTTTCAAACTTTATGGTGGTTCAAATCATCAACATGAAACATTTCTTACAAACAATACATTTCAGACATTCAAGCAATAAACAATATGTTCAAAATTTTGCCAGATAATACCATACCTCAATCACTGGGTTCTTCTTTAAGTACACTAGTCTTGCATGAGCCCTTTTAAATAGAAAACAAATTAACATATAATTGAAGTTCATGCAGTCATGGACAAATTAATTTAAAATTAATTAAATTTCAATTTTCTAAAGCATTAAAAAGGTCACTCAAGTAATTCTCAATTGACCAGATTTTAGACAAAGTTAAACATGGAAGGAAAAACAAAACTGAATCACCTGATGGTTGTTACATAAATTCATTTTTTTTACATTCAAGAAATTCAAGGATTATGGTGACTGCAACAATAAATATGTCATGTGAGATACCTTCTGATGAGAGATCAGTAATTGTTGGTGGGAATTTTTCCATTTCTATAGACCCCTCCCCCACCCAAAAAAAAAAAATGAATATTCTGGCATTTCCATAACTTTTCCCATGACCTGTTGGAATTCACGCTCACTTACGCGTATATGATGGAAGTGTATGTTCCTATGCCTGCACCCACGTGCCACCACGCATGCATCTGCGTAAGGGGTCTTAGCGCTGCTGGTAGCCATTGCCGAAGATGTCTAGACAAATAGAAAAATATATTCATTGGTAAAATACAGGAAACCAATTAGAAATCTGGATCATTGGTACTTGGGTGGCACCAGAGAAGTGGCAGTACAGATTCCAGTCTGTGTCAACATAGTGATACTCAGGTGACAACAGTTACAAGAGAGAGCACATTAATCTCAAATTTTGCAAGATTTTCAACAATTTCAAAATGCTCTTCTATACAACCATAAAAAAAATTAATCCAGATGATGTAGGAATATTCAAAATAGTTGCAATGAACTCCAAGCAAACTTCCTGAGCTAACTGTCAGAGTGTGATATTATAAGGATGTATACATGGAGTTTTGAAAATGAGAAAGGCAGGTGTTGGAGCTCAGAGGACTTGCCTTAGGTTTTCACAGTACAAGTTGTCCACATTCCACAGCAGGAAGCCTGTCCCATAGGTGAGGATGCCCATAACAAGCAAGAAGTTGGAATGTTCAAAGTTTCTGAAAAAACCAAACAGAAAAACATACTTGTCAAAAAACAGATGAATAGTATATAATTTTATTGCCTTCAAACAGGCAGGAGTTGCATCCTCTACAGTGAGTTGAAATGTTCAAAGTTTCTGAAACAGTCAGAAAGAGGAATATGCTTGTTAAAAAAAAAATTAAAAAAAAAACAGATGAATAATATTTCATTTTCTTGCCTTTAAACAGGCATGAGCTGCGTGCTCTTCAGGTCGGTAAGATCAACTCTGGATTATAGAAATCCATGACAACAGATTCAACAGCAATATCAGACTATGTCCTCTTACCTGTAAACCTGTATACTGCAGGCCACGATGGCAAAAACCATAATACCATAAGAGACCTGAAAATAAATACACAACATGCTTAACATTTTGCAATGATTTAGAGAGCTGAAAAAAGCATTCAAAGTGTCTTTTATACTAATGGGAAGTTTGTATACAAAGGTTTTGACTATACTAATGCTTGTGGTTCAATAAGATTGAGGGCGTATTCCCACAGATTTTAGATCGATCTATCCCCGTGGGAAGTCTCACTAGATTACTGTCAGATAATCCGGCTTAAATGTCCATCCCGCCTACTACAACCTGTAAGGAGGTAATTAACTTTCGTGCCCGCTCGGCTGACAGCTATTTAGCATGAACCCCCAGAGAGTTAGGTCGATCTAGTTTGGACCGATCTAATCTCTGAGAATGGGATCTAAGACAGACCTCCCTAAGATAAATTTCCAAGCATTCCTACCCCCAACCAAGTTTTACACAGATGGGAATTGGTAATGAAAAATTGGCGACAACTGATCAAGGTAACAATGAAATAAAATAATTACTTACTTGAAAAAATATGACATTATGGGTTGTTGTGTAAACCTGAAATCGTACAAAGAAAAAAATAAAACAGAGATAAAAGAGAACAAGAAATGAGCACTCGCTTTAACAAATGGTTTCTTATGCCACCTGCCACATATTTTCCTTCAATTCTAAAATATTCAGTGACACTTATTTTCCTACTTGCATGTTTTTCAAATATATAACAATCTTGACAGAGACCATTGGTATTGTGATAAAAATTCAAATATTTCAATTTTTTAAAAAAGTTGTTTTAATTTGACAAATGTATGTACCAATGTTTCAATACCATTCTTGTTTTATATTATGAAGGTACTTACAACAGTAACAAATAAGCAATACAGCAGCAATACACACTGCAGAATTCTATTGTGACTCTTGGGTGGACTCCCTACTTCGTATCTGGAATGAAAGATGAGTGCTGTAAATTACAAGCTTCACCTCTTACAGCTGAATGTGCTCAATACCCATTGTTATACTACCATTGCTCAATAGTTTATTGTTATAGTTGCCCATGAGGTGTTTTTCTATTAAAACTTCTTGTTTAGGTGTTCTCTATTAAAACTTCTTGTTTACATATAAACTCTTTGTACAGTGTATGCTGGCAGTATTTCAATCTTTCATAAATTCATCAATCTTTTTTTTTTTAATTTTGTGAGTTTCATATAACTGAGAACTTGCATCATATATTTTGGCTTTCAATAAATCTGCATTGAATATTTAACATCTAAAAACTTGAATGTAGAGATGAAAATGTATACAAGACCGATTTCCACATTACTTTTGGCACCTCCATCTTACTGCTTCGTCTATTTACTACTTACAATGTATAGATAAGAAAACATGTTCCCCAAATCATAGGCATTTCATCCAAAAGCTAAAAGAAGAAGAAATGTAAAATCGTCATTTGGAGATTATTAAAGCACTTTCATGGAAAATGACCATCATTTCCAAAGAAAGTATATATAGTAACAGTCACCTAGATACAGTTTGTATATGGACTCCTTTTTTTTTTTCAAATGAGGTCGACCCCCCCCCCCCCATAAAAAATATTGTGGAAACCCTGTTATTGATTTGTAGCTGGAGAAGTGACTTCACCAGAAATCATATTGATTCATAGTCTATCAAGAGCACAAAATGAACATAAATCTTAGCAAAATGCACATTTACTACTAAGAGGCACAATGTAATTTAGGATGATAATGTACCTTTAACATAAAACATGCCTTAGACTACTGACAAGCCAAAGCTCTGTCATGATAGATTTTGATTTTACAAACTCTAATAGAAAAGATAAATCTAATGCTAGACTTTTTCAGTAGTACAGGAAAGATCCAACATTGCAATTGGCACTACCGAACTTAAACCGGAAAATAAACTCGATTTGATAGTCACATGACTGGTGAGGTTATTTTAAGTGCCATACAAGGACATGTGACCTATCATGTGACCAGTGCAACAGGTCACTGACACTCATGAAAATCGTCAGTACCAGTGCATCATTTGCAAGTCCAGTATTAGTTTTATCTCTTCATCTTATACCAGTACGATACCCCACTTAGTCTATACTGGACAAAAATGAGCCTTTACTCTGTGCAAACTAATATCTGTGCAATACAGATTATAATTTTCAAATTACCTGACTTGAATACAGAAGTGTCATGTGGAAACACCAAGAACCCATCCCAACCACTGGAAACAATAAAAAGGAAATATTTTAACCTATAACTATACAATGTGAAACAAAGGTGTTAATGCATGACATATTTTCTTTAAGTGTGAGTGAGTGCTTTGTAATATGTGTGATGTATTTTATCAATAAAAAAGAAAAATTAATTAATTAGTAGATAAATAAATTTGACTTTACTCAGGACCACACTGTACAAGTGCATCACTTCATGATTATGATTACAAATCATTATATTACTTTTACCTCTCTGTTACTTCCTTATCTACATGTTCATCATGGCCATAGTTTAATAGCAACAGTGTAAGGGGGGAGGATGACACAACTGGTTAATTTGTATAGGATAAAAAGTATAATATCTCATAGAGGGAGTTTTAATTTTTTTAAAATTTATTTATTTATTTATCTATTTATTTTATTTTATTATCATTTTATTTATTTTATTATTTTTTATTTTTATTTATTTATTTATTTATTTATTTATTTATTTATTTATTTATTATTATTTTTAATGGCACAGACTACCAGGACACCTACACATTAGCCCAATGTGGCAGCCAACTATTCTTCCTTCAGCTGCGTCCTTAACTGCAAACAAGAGGCCAACCAATGGAGGCAGGATCATCATTACATTACTGATTGTGTTCCCTAGAAACAATAAATGTCATCGGTGATAATTAGTGGGTATGCATTGTATCAAGACATAATCTTCACAAATTAAAATAAATTAAGGCAATAAAATCAATTAAATCAAAGTAAAATATAAGGAGGTTTTCACTGGTATCTAAGATTTGTGACTCCTTACTCATTGCCCAAGTAGTGACTGATGTAAAATACACCAGAAGAAAGCTTTAATATATGTATTTATATATATATATATATATATATATATATATATATATATATATATATATATATATATACACAAGGAAAGCGCAGCTAAAAACTCTGTAAAATGTAGCACTCGATCTCGGCGTCTACTTACAAAATTCTGCGATGTAGAAAGACACTTCATAGTTCGTCTCGCACCAGTCCACAGTGGAGGTCACAGGACCCCAAAACCCAATCTTTTCACTTGGAGGAGCCATCTTTGTGAGAGCAAGAGCTATCCGTTAGCTGGGTAGGCAGGTCAATGTAATTATAGACCTGTAATATCCTCCCTAATGTGCACCAGGAAACATATCAGACCGCCGGAATGTTTATTAGTATCGATGTGAATGCTACTCCCTTTTGAAACTATCCATAGCCCTATGTGGTATTTCTTTCGACAATCAAATGATAGGTAAAAATTATCAAACTTTCATCTACATATAATTTAATAATCACAAAAATCATATTTATATAGAGTATTTGTGGTGCTTTTACTGCATAGATTAGAACTATTGAGTTGCCTGCTTTTTAATTTTGTTGCTACCACTCAAAAGGGATATGATAGGTGTAAGGTTTAGTTTACATTTATTGTGCTTGAGGAGCCGGACGTTCGGCTCATCTAATGCAACGGACATTCATTTGAATAAATGATAACTTTTCTTTCAGGTTGGCACCCATTGAGTTTGCACTCTATTTCATTCAACTCAGTGCCTTCGTAGGAGAAAGACCTACTTCACATTTTTGTTCATTTGTAGTTTCAAGATTTTGACTTACAATTTATTGTTTCAAGGATAGGCATAATTGGTGAGTTAAATGTATTGTTGTCAGCAGAAATATTTTTAACTTTGTGATGCATGTATTTATATTTAAAAAGTGAAGATTAAATTATTGTACTAAGAATTTTTATACATTTAGTTAAAACACATCTGCAGCAGAAGTTAAGTTGACACTTGTAATTTATTTCAAATATTTCATAACTAATTCATACTTAACAGCTCACATAGTGATTTGTATTATTATTTTTCTTTTCTAGTTTTTTCATGTACCATGAGCATTCTGGCATGAAATAAACAGCGATTCAGTAACAACTTATGCCTTTCTTCACTTTTCTTGACTTTGTGTGCTATAATCTGTAAAATTCAATTTCCCCCCACTAAAAAAATTGAGTAATTACTCAACCTTACACACTAAATTTCAAATTTTGTGTCACTTCTATATTGTTGGCTTGTGAATCAGACTTGTTGATAAAGAGAGAAAATGCATGATATCTCAGAATAGAACAGGTTTTAGAATCTGATCGTAATTTTCTTTGTTTTTTTTTTTTTTGTTCTTTATGTACAAAGGACTTATAAACATACATAATGGTTTAGCAAAATACATTTTTCTGTCCCAATACTGAAAACAGAGGCAATTAACCACTGGTATTTTATGATTATTATTCATCTGTTGTTGTTTAAACATTATATATATATATATAGTTTCCTCTAAGGAAGGTGCATTATGTAAGCAAATATAACTTATAATAATAATAATATTTTTATAAATATCAAAAATATTATAAATACATAAGTTTGCACATGACTCCACAGCTGTCAATAGCACTTCTATTATTCCAAAATTTACCTTGGTTATAGTTACCAGTGCTATAATAAATTATTTCTGATTGAGTAAAAGTAAAGCAGACATTAAAGCAAATGACATCATTTTTTTCCTGTAATTATTGCTATGTGCCCCTTATTAAGTTTCTTTCACAGATTTAATTAAGATGCATCATGTTTGGGTGGCTTAAACATATAAACTCACTCATCCTTGTATCCCTTCAATGAACTTCATCTGGAATTTAATTGTTTCACCACTACCCACAATAGCAATTATAAACTGACATAAATAAACAATGACTATCTTTTTCTAGCATCATTAATTTACTATTACTGACTAAACTTGTTATTCGGAGAATATCAAATGAAATTCAAATACGACAATAAAATGACATTTGTTTATTTTCAGAAAGACTGATAACAGAAAAATGGCATGTAACGGCGCAAACTGCATCTATAGCACACCTAGTAATCTTAAATTACCTCTCTGGTCTGCTTTACATAGTAAGAGTGAACATTCTAAATCCTGTGAATAGCTTATATTTATGTTTTTATATAATATTTTGTAAAATACTCAAGAAATGCATAATGGGTAGTTATTGTCTAAGAAACGTTTCTCTTTAAATTAATACTGTAACAGATATCCCCATTTCTTTGTTTGATAAGACTTATGTAACTATATAGTAATAAGAATATCACAAAGTTGTAAGGTATCATTTTATAAATTAATAGCCATTATACATCAGCATCAGCAAAAACATTTCTAAACATTGCAACAGGGTATATGTCAGGTTGCTCCTCTAAAGCACAGCTTTCCTGAAACTCCTTTTTGACAGTAATATTTTCCTTTGTCTCAGGTGCAATATCTTCAACTTGAAATTCCTTTTTGATAAATTTAGGTGGAACTTCAGTCCCAGGATCTCCATCTTGAAATTCTTTTTTGATAAATTTAGGAGAAATTTCAGTCCCAGAATCTTCATCTTGAAATTCCATCTTGAGAGACTGAATGGAACTCCCTGTTTCGTCCTGCATTAAAGCAGGCTCCTCTTGATTATATTTACAATGATTCTTTGTCATCTCTAGTGCAGTGTAATTATGCTCGTTTAAAAGATTTTTCCTGATGACATGAGGGCTCTTCCACTCGTGTGGATTTTTTGAAGCTTGGATCCACTCCTTCTGCACATGATCATATTTGACATAAAATTTCTCTTCATGCAACTGATGTTTGGCAATTTTCTCTCCAGTGTGACACATTTCATGCTGTTTACAATATTTTTTGATGAAGAAACCCTTTTCACAGTACTGGCATTTATATGGCTTTTCACCAGTGTGAGTCCTTTTGTGTCGCATGCAATGATAATTTAGAGTAAAACTCTTTTCACAATACTGGCATTTGAATGGTTTTTCTCCAGTGTGAGTCATTTCATGCCGTACACACTGCTGTTTTAAACTAAATTTCCTTTCACAATACTGGCATTTGAATGGTTTTTTCCCAATGTGAGTCCTTTCATGAGTAATACAGTTGTACTTAGAGGAAAATTCCTTACTACAGTACAGGCATTTAAAAGGTTTCTCTCCTGTGTGAGTCCTTTCATGGATTAGTTGTTTGTTCATGCCATTAAACTGTTTGACACAGTACTGGCATTTGTAGGGTTTCTCTCCAGTGTGATCCCTTTCATGTTTCAAGCACCTGCTGCTGTGAGAAAATCTCATATCACAGAATCTGCATTTGTATGGTTGCTTTTCACTGAGAGATTTTTCATGGTTTCTGCGATGCCTTGCCAGAGAAGAAGAGTGTTTGGTCTCAAATTGGCACAAACCACACTTGTACATGTACACCTGCCCACTGTGAATATTTGTGCGATTCTTCAGCATATTGGCAGACCCAAAAGATCTGTGACACGCGTTGCGCGTGTGGTTCTTCAAGTGGGCACGTTTTAAATGTTCCCTCAGCCTCAACGTGGGGAAATTCTTGTTGCAGTTATGACACTGAACATCCTCCACTTCTGAACCTCGCATTCGCACCTTTGAATGTTTTTTCATGCCTTTCCTGGTTGACATTTTCTTGTTACAAATCTTGCACATGGGTTTAGGGCTGCCATGGGCTGCCCTCAAGTGATTCCGAAACTTAGTCTGGTGGTGAAAGCCCATTCCACAGTCTTGACAATAAAGTGGGAAAAGGCCTGAGTGTGTTCTCCTGTGTCTGTTCAGTATGGACTTGGTCTTGTAATGGGACCCACAATCTGGGCACTGGAACGTTTCTTAAATGAATGTACAAGTAAGAAATGTTAATGTTCAATGATAACTCATAATTATAATATATCTAAAAGTAATCAAAATTAAAGCAGACATTACATAAAATAACATAAATATAATTATAATAAGGTTTAACAATTACAAACAATATATCAAAATCCTTTGCAAGTTAAGCAGACTTTACATAATTATAGTTACTGTTACTGTAATAGTAATAATAATGTTTTACAATTTCAGACAGAACTTATCAATATCTATCACAAGCAAAGACCCGAGTGCCAAAAATTAGTGAAATTTGGAGACACCAAGTTAAACAACTAAAAAGTAACATGTTACTTATTGTAAGCTTCTCAAATGACACAGTAAACTCACCTTTTGGACTAGATATCTTGTTTTTTTCTTCAATATCCTCTTCAGACTCCATGCCAAATGGCTGGTTACTGCTGCCAGTCCCATCATAGGAAAACATGTCAGCTTCCTCACCTATATAACAAATAACAACCGAAGAAATTAGTACTTGAGAAGGTTAAGAAGTCTCGTTTGTGATTACAATGGCAGTGTGTCAAGTTTGCAGTATCAGTGATTTCAGCAGAAAAAAAAGACATACTACTCAAAATATCGTGCAGGGTGTTACAACATGTATGAAGAAAGGTGGATTTAATATCAGATGTTTCAATCATTTATTTTTTCTTCTTTACCGACATACAGCATATATCCCATGTAACACTTTGTTATACAAACCTGTTTCAACCTTGACACCATTGTGCTGCCCTGACACTGTACAGATATCACTGCTCTCCATCATCACTTGTAAACCACTGAGGCCAGCCAGTTCAACACCCTTCATGTTGTTATTCCCTAGAAATAAAAATCGCACGATTTACAGCTTGGACATGTCTTTTACTTTACTGTCATTCTTTGCTAGTGGTTACAAAATGTTGAATTTGACCGAAAATTTCAAACTTTCTCTGGGAAGCTGTAATTTTGCAATGTGATAGCTACACCATCACAGTTTATCATTTCATCAAAAGGGAAACAGCAGATGCCCTTGTCAGGGCACACAAGAGAGTTGAACAGCTATACCCTCCAAATCAAAGACGTGTTACATGGGAGATATATTTGGCACTAAAACTAATGAAAATCTAATGGAATGTTTTTAGTTTTAGTTTAAATCATAAGGGGGTGTTGTCTCAATGCTTTAAAACTGGTTTTGAAGAATTCAATCCACATTCCATTATTGACAAAAATGGTGAATATGTCTGACACGGTAAAATTAATGACGCAGGAACAAAAACTTTTTATAATCATGTAAATAATAACAATATTTTTGCTATTAACCCTCAATCACCTTTCAGGGGCCTCGAAGGCCCGGACCCATGTATCTTTTGATCTCTCTTCGTTTGCATGAGGTTTTGAGCCTGGTCCTTTCATGTAATCCTCAAGCAACTTATACCCCCCATCAATGGATTAATAATTAGTTTTGAAATAATTTACACCATATGTAGAAATTAACTTTTCCAACAGTTAGTCCCATTTCCTGGAAACCGGGCCTCTGAGGCCCGGTCCCTTGATAATTTTACTTCCACATGGGATAAATAAGTCTATGTAACCTCAAATATCTTTGCTATCAAATGCTTTACACAAGCAATATCATCTGTGCTATGACTATCAGTATGGTCAATGAAATCTGCCTGTGAAAGATTCAAGACCTGGAGGAATTATTATTTATGAGTAATCAGACACCTTGGTCACCTGATATGCAGATATCAGTTTAAATCTATCATTATTACATACCTGATAGACTGCGCTACCTTTGCGAAACTTTCCATTTTGAGAAAAAAAAAAAAAAGATTTTTCCGCATGTTCCATACACAGTGTATACTCACCCAGGTGGAGGTAAAGCGAGCAAAGGACCGTTGTAACATGAAAATCTGACTCCCATGAAAATTTGACTCCCTCTCCACAAAACTTCATAAATCTTATTTTATTTGAGTATATGACTGTGATCTTGTAGTATGTAAAATGGAGGATACATTGGCACTTTTTTTTAGTTTGCAGGTGAAAATTTTCATGAAAAATAAGAAAATTAAAAATGTGCACTTTACCGCCCATTGTCTCCCTTAATTATGAAAAAGCTATTTATTTGATATTGGATGATCATTTCTACATCTTTCCTTTAAATTTACTTTATGAAGATTATATTGGAAATATTTGAAAGTTTGATGGTAAAGTATTGGGTGAATACCAACTTTGCAATAATTTTTTCTTACCTTTGCGATTATTTTTTTTTTTTTTTTGCACCTCAAATCCCAGGGGGGGCAACTGCCCCCCCGGAGGCTACGGCCCTGAAGACAGTCAGATTTTAAAGTTTATATTGATGGGTATCTATTTTTTTCTGTTGGAAGACCATCAAAATGGAGGATAGATCAACAATGATACTTTGGAATGCTGTCAGAAAATATATCTGGATCTGCTCCTGTTATTGACCATGTTACCTGTTGGGCATGATTAAAATCAGTGTTGACTGACTGTGCTATTATAAGCATTATTTATTATTGCATCAAAATTGACAAAATGACCTATTTTGCATCTTTTTTTCTGTTTTTTTGTCTGTACAACTGACAGCTTTGCTGCCTTGTTTTGCTTTTATGACAGCATCCTCCTTGCTCAAGCAGCTCCTTTAATTTGTTATTGAGACATACACAATGATGTCATGAGAATTTGGTTGGCTATCTAAATTTAAATTACATTCTTGTTTATTCTTGTTTTATTCTGTATCTTGTATAGCATGTCTATTGCTATATCAGTGTTTTTGCTTTGGTACCATAAGTACGATCACTGTTTTCCATTTACCCATTTTATGTGAGTGATAATGTATTCAAGTGTTGTTAACTTTAAAATATGTGCATCACAACAGTGCAATGATGATTATTATTTTCATTTCAAACACTGGAACGCACCTTTTCTTTTTTTCCCACTCTGACTGGCACGCCTATATCTACTGGTGGCTGATTTTCGAATACGTGCTGAATGTCGTAAATATAATGTTGGAAGCCAGGATGGACTGGTACTGTCATGCAGATAGGCTTTGATACCTAGAAAATGACAAAAACAATTCATTGATAATAAAAACCTACATGTATATTTACAAATAGAAATTGTACAAATACAAATAGAAATTGTATTGTAAAGTAAATGTGGTTAAAATGTGCATTAAGCAAGAGTTGTGACACAAATTGCCCAGCATAAATTGGATTTAATACATATATTGAGACTGACAGAAAGACTTCACCTGACAGGCAAAACATCGGTCAGAACATGCCTTGTTGTCACTCGTCACTAATCACACGCTCTCTCTCTCTCTCACACACACTATATATGAGTTTCAAAAAGACACAAACAAATGAAATATATACGTACCTCCTACAAAGTGCTTTGAGCAAACAATGGTTCGATCCCATTTCTCCTCCGATGTGATATCCTTCCTGTTTATCGCCTCCTTCCATAACCGTCGCCTTTCCTCAGACAACTTTTGCGTATCCTCGCCTTGCCCTTTGATGATTGTTGGTACTTTATGGAAACTAACATCTTTCTGTGAACTCGGTCTATTGGTACATCCAAATATGCCACATATTGGCATGGCTGAACTTTAGATAAGTGATAAAAAGCAACAAACTTCGTCACGCTTTCATACACTGTCCGGCCCCCACTGTCCTGGGTATAAAAATGGCGGGCACCAGAAGTCCGCACAAACTGATGACGTAAGGAAAAAACAATGGATACATACTACTAACTTGAGGAGCCTGATTAAAAAATTTCCCTAAATGTTCACAATTTTTTTTTTTATATTTAAAAGAATATATATAGGTAGGCTATTTCCTCTTTCTTAATATCTGTATATAGGTGTAGAATTAGGGGCGGATCCATGATTATTTGAAGGGGGTGGGGGGTCCGCGGATGCAAATCCGCGCCCTCCCCCTCCCTTAATTGTCGTGGGGTTTGGGGCCCCGAAAAATGTGGAAATTCAAATTGTGTACGGTGCCATGTGGTGCGATTAAGAACTATATGATTCAGTTAGTCAAAATAATTCTAATTTCAAGAGGGGACCACTGCCATGGTGTTTTTTTTTCCAGAAATTGAAAGGGGGAGGGGGGTGTCAGGACCCCCTTCACCCCCCCCCCCCCCTAAATCCACCACTGCCTGTTAGAAATAATATAATATAATATAATATAATATAATATAATATAATATAATATAATATAATATAATATAATATAATATAATTTATAAACTTATTTTTAGAGGGCAGATCTAAAATTAACACATAGGCCTATAGGCCTACGTGGCCCTCGATCTTTGAGGGGTTAAAGAAAAATGTGTTAAAAAAAATATTGAACATTTTGAAAAATCAAATATAAAAAACAAAGATATACAAATGATTTAGATATAAAATCAAATGTTAAAAATCTAAAAGCTACATAAAAAGTTAGCGTAAACGTAAAATGGATCACGTTTGGACGTAACAAGTAGGCCTATGTTTGATTTTTTAAAAAGAAATACAGTACATCTATTCATTTTTAGCTTAGGCCTATATATTAGTAAATTATTTTTTGTCACTATATTTTGGTGAAATCCCAATCCATTTTAGTGATTTAAAAACTAGTAGCCTACAGACTTGACATCTAATATGGAATGTTTCTGAGGTATGCAAAGGTCAAACGCTTTCATTTCTCAGAAAAACTCAGAGCTTGTGTAGTTAGGTGTGTCTCTACCAATTAACTGCATGACTACCATGTTTGTAATATTGCTGCATTGTGTAATATGCAGTGGATAGTGCTCCTTTGGGCTGTTCAAAGCATGGCTTTGTCGAAGCATATGGTTCTGTCAAAAAAAGTATCCATGTGCATATGTTGGGAACTACGGCATAGAACAATTTGAAATTTTGCCTCCAAGCTGTCGGTTTTGCAGTGCGTAAAATGAGTTCAGCAGTGTTTTAAAAATTGTTAATCTGTGCCAGAATGGCGCGAAAAAGACTTCCAAGTATTATGTAGTAGCCAGCACGTCTTTTTGCTCCTTGTGAAGATACAATTTTACTAAGACGTTTTTCTTGTATTCTGAGCGGGGGATAGGTATGAAAGCAGCTACCGTCATAAGTTTGCAACATGCATGTTCTGGGCGACCTTGTGGTAGACAGTCGGCAATCGATCGCTGGAGTCCTGCTACCGGTGTAACAAAATAGAGTCCGTGTAACAGAAAGACCGCCCTCCATTCAGTTTTAATGGTTAATAAGGTTCAAATATTTCCAATACATAGGCCTACTTCATAAAGAACCCAGTCAAAAATATAGTTTATGAAATTTTTATTGGGGAGTTTGATTTTCATAATGAAAATCTGACTGGGGCGTCACCTTTTAGAAGTAAGATTTCAATGGTACACCGGGATTTTCAGGACTACATAGAAAACGTACCCACGACTACCTTTCTCTAAATATTATGGTGAAAGCCAATGCAGTTCAGTGATTTAGAAACTAGTAGGCCTATATGTAGGCCTATGCGTCGCTTTTTAAAATTCTACTTGTTCATAAATTGTTTGCTAGTTCTATTTATTTAATAATTGGATTGGTGTAGTGTGTGAAAAAATTTCTCATTTCCTATGTGAGATATTAAATTTAAATAAAAGAGACAGTTGTTTGTTGTTCTTTTTTGAAGTGCCGGCGGACGATACCAGTCAGCACGTGCGCTGGTGGTACATTAACGTGTCACTTTGGATCCTGGGAATACGTAACTTTGAAACTAATCGTATGACAAAAGGCTTTTAAACCTAGAACTGTGTTTTGGACGTCGCGTTTTAATCAAAAAGATTCTATGCTCTGTGTGTGTGTGTGTGTGTGTGTGTGTGTGAGGGGGGGGTAACAGTGTGTGTGTGTGTGGGGGGGGGGTTTGGGGAGAACGGTGCGTAGAAGCTTAGGCGAGGGGATTTAAAGATCAGCCGAACGATGCGGGGGGAGTATCAGTGGGCGAACGTACTGGGAGTGAACCACACTGGCCAATTTACTCACATTTCAGCTTTCAAGAAAAGGAGAAATGAAAAGAAAGAAGTCTTTTTTAACTAGAGTCACTTTTCTTTCAACGTTGGTTCAACCATAAATAATTAATCACATCTTATACCCACTAAGGCTATTGTCTTATGTATTAGACAATGTATGTATCAGACAAGTATGTCACATCATAAATCAGTATCTGCAAAAACATTTCTAAACATGGCAACAGGATGTATCTCAGGTCTCACTTCTGGGGCAATGCTATCCTCAAACTCCTTTTTGACAATGATTTCTGAGAGAAAATCCCTTTGCTCCTTTGTTCTAAGTGTAATTTCCCCAGCTTGAAATTCCTTTTTGATAGTTATAAGTGAAACTTCTGTCCCAAAATCTTCAACTGGAAATTCTGTCTTGACAGACTGAAGTGAGACCCCTGTTTCATCCTGCATTACGGCAGGCTCCTCTTGAATAAATTTACTATGGTTCTCCGTCATCACTTTTCCTGTATAATTATGCTCATTTGAAATATCTGTAAGGATGACATACGGGCTCTTCCTCTCGTGTGGATTTTCTGAGGCTTGGATCCACTCCTTCTGCACATGATCATATTTGACAAATTTCTCTTCATAGGACTGGTGTGTGGCCATTTTCTTTCCAGTGTGGCACATTTCATGCTGTTTACAATATTTTTTGATAAAGAAACCCTTTTCACAGTACTGGCATTTGTAAGGCTTTTCACCAGTGTGAGTCCTTTCATGCTTTATACGAAGATTCTTTAAACTAAAACTCTTTTCACAATACTGGCATTTATGTGGCTTATTTTCACCAATGTGAGTCCTTTCATGTCCATTATAAATCTGTCTGATATTAAAACGCGCTTCACAATACCGGCATCTGAATGGGACTTCTCCAGAGTTGGTCCTTTCAGGCTGTATACATTTTCTTTTCTCCCGAAAGCTCACTGGCACAGTGAACCCATCTCTTGACTGAGGCATCTTGTTTTTATCTTCAATGTCCTCAGATTCCATGCCAAACAGGTGGTCACTGCTGCCAGTGGAAAACATGTCAGCTTCCTCACCTATATAACAAATTAACAACCAAAAAAATCAGTACTTGAGAAGGTTAAGAAGTCTCGTTTGTGATAAGAATACAAGTACGGTAGTGTGTCAAATTTGCAGTGTGTCAGCAGTTAGAGCAGAAAAAAAAGAAACACCACTCATTCAAACATCTTGCAGGGATTTTCAACATGTATGAAGCAAAGTAAGTTCAATATCAGATGTTTGAACCTTTTTCTCCCGTCTTCATGGACATAGCATATCAGGTCGGTAGCCAGCAATTTTAGAAGGGGGGGGGGTCCGAAAAAGTGAACCTTTTCAGGGGCCGATCTAGGATTATTTGAAGGGGGGGTCCGTGGATGCCAAGCTGACACCCCACCCCACCCCACACACACACACAAACTTGGCGTGGGGTCACACACACACACTTGCCGTGGGGTCACACACACACACTTGCCGTGGGGTCAGGGTCCGCAAAATGGCCCGAAAAATTTTGGTATTTCATATTTTATAGGGTGAACGGTGCCATTTGGAACAGTTTAGAACTATGATTCAGCTAGTCAAAATTTTAATTTCAAGAGGGGACCAGAAATTGTGTGTGTGTGTGTGTGGGGGGGGGAGCATTACTCACCATTAACACCCCTCTAAATCCGCCACTGCTTTAACAACAAAACCTTTCTGTACCTAGATCAAAATGGACCTTTTTCAGATAAGAAGGGCGGTTCTTTAGATTTCCCCCCCCCCCCGAACACCCCTGGCTACAGGCCTGCATATATCCCATGTAACACTTTGTTATACATACCTGTTTCAACCTTGACACCATTGTGCTGCCCTGACACTGTACAGATATCACTGCTCTCCATCATCACTTGTAAACCATCGAAGCCAGCCTTCATGTTGTTATTAACTAGAAATGAAAAACACACTATTTATAGCCTAGAATGTGTCTTTTACTAAAAGCATTTTACATCAAATAACCCCTCTTTCTACAAGTATTCTCTGCTCAAAATGCCAAAAGAAAAAATATTATTTTACCATGTCACTGGAAAATGTGCTTCGACTTCCCACTCACAGCTTCACTCATGTGTACTTTCAGCTAAAAATGACCAGGCAACTTCACATATAACACCATTCAACCTCATATGACACACACACACACACACACACACACACACACACACACACATATATATATACCCCAGTCCCCTTCATATTGTATATTATTTTAGAAGCCCCTGATATTAGAGGGTAATACAATATATGATGATGTTATCCCACCTTTACATTGAGATTTAGGTCTAGACTGTTCAGCTTCTAATCTTTTTGGCAGTTTCATTCCCTTCAGCTGGGTCCCTCTTGTTACTAATCTCTGAAAATATAAGGGCAACACTCAACGTACATGTTGATGAAGTAAGATTATTCCATTCATTCTCCTGAAATAAACTTACACACAGTGGTAATTATACCCTAAAGATAAGCTAAAAAAACTTAACAAGTGATTGAAAAAAATCTCCACAGCTTATATACAGTATATGCTGTCATCATTTACTTTAAAATCATATAATTTATCATAAATATAAAATAGAAAAGTACTGGAAAAACTTACGGAAGAATTTGCATTCTCATTACCATCCATGGCATCTTGTGCCTCTGTATAATGACTATCTCCCAGATCTTCTGCTGGTTGGCCCTTGGTCTCATAATCTTGTAACATCTGGGGATATAATAATAAAAATTATAACTTCATTAACATATATACTTCAGTTAAAATTCTTGGCGAACATTTTGCCTTAATTTTTTTTATTATACTAGGCAAAGTGGTAAGGGCCTGTATCTTGCATGCTAGGCTAATTACGAACAGTTGAAAACCTAATAAATACATTTTAAATCAAAATACCCCGATACACGTAATTTTAAAAAGAGCAACCAAAGGCCCCAGTTCATAGAGAATTTTCTGTTGTGTCACCTTCTGGAAAGACATTAAAAATTCTTTTGACATGCTCTACTCAATCCTTATTAATCTTATAAGAACTCATGAGTACTGTAAAATGATTCTGATATATGTTTCTTCTTAAAACATCTTGCTACAACAGCTAGAAACAAATTTTGTTGTTTGTTTGCACATAGCATTTGGGAAAAGATATACTACTCCAACAATGAAATAAGGATTAAACAGTAAAAAAAATGGGGAGCATGAGCAAATATATAAGGAACCAATTCAAAATCTGTCAAATGTTCAAACTATAGAGGGGCAATTATAATATCATTATTTGTACTGTACATGTACATGCAGTAGCATATTATATGCTGCTACGCTTTATATATCCCCTTATATCTTAACAAGTCATACTGATTTGAACAGGTATAACTTACCCTCAAAATCTCCCTTTTCCTGTATGCAGACCTCAGCAGTTTATCACCGTTGGCTTTAATAGTTGCACTTGCAGTTTCATGTGACTCTGTTGGGGCAACTTCATTCACTGGAGTGAGAACGTGTATCGTTGGTACAGCGTCTGGTAATAAGTTCTTTAGTACTATTTGATCTTCCTTCCCCATATTCCTCAGCAACTGATACTTCAAAGGGTAGCACTTAACATCAAAATGTTTCTCACAAAGTGCCGAATACCGGGAGGGCTCCAGGAAATCTCTCCTTGTAGTTTTCACAAATGCAATCCACTGCCTCCTAATTGCAGGCGCTTTTGTCGATTTTGGGAATAAATGAAATGACAGCTTGTCTGCAGAGCTGCTTGTGCAACCGTAGGCTACACAGAAGCGTCCTTTTCCCTTTCGAACTTTCCCCATTTTCGGAATAACTGATGTGTACACTTGTTACGCTCCACAGGGTCACGGATCACCATTACCGTTTCACTTCCGCTTTAGCCTCGTATTCGAGGTTTTGGGGTTAGGCTTCGTTCACATGCAATGTCTATTTTCTAAATTCTATTTTCTATTTGCGGTATGTCTTATGATCACGGTCTGTGGCCTGAATATCCCGCGGCGTAATTACCCAGCGGGCAAATCAACATTGAATCAATGTTGAATCAACGTCGATGGTCAACGTTGAAACTATGTTGATATGACGTTGACTATGAAAGTTGACNAAGTTTCCTAAAAAGTAAATACCCTTACTGAAACAAAAGTGAAAGTTCACTTCTGTGTAAGACTATGGTTAACGTTTTAAGAGAACGGGTCGAGCTTGATAAGGAAGTATATGTTAGCTGAGCAAGCCATGACCGTGTGAAGTAAAAAATATTAAAATTAAAACTCAAACGAGAAGTAGTCTCGATTATTTTAGATGGTGATAACAAATTCACCAAAAAGCTATTTTTCATATATCCTTATTAATTCTGATGATAACATACCTTCGCTGGATCCGTCATTTTGTTGCCTTTTTGTAATGATTATAGTATGAGTGATCGTTTTTGTCTAGAATTTTCGGTCTGAAGAAGAGAGAAGCACATGCGAAGCAAGGTCATTCAAGAAAAGCCCTACGTTTAAAGTTACCATTTAGCATCATACCATTTCGTTTTATACTATTAACTAAATATGATATAATAGCTGGCGAAAATATATTCCTATTACACGCAGTTTTGGCTAGTTTTTATCATTCGGTGAACTTTCTTGAAATAACTCATGTATAGTATCGGTTGTTAGCTGCAACCATTTTTCGCCTCGTGTCTGCAGCAGTGAGCTTTTAGGTTGGGTATAATACTTAAACTGCAGGGGGCATACTTCTTTAACAGTTTGCTTGGGCGCCTTACTCATGTTTAGGAGAAAACTACAAGCATTAGATTATCCAAATCCAAATAATTTTACCACTGACGGTAAGACTTTCATTGGACAAATACCTTTCAATGTATTTATTATAAACATATTTAATGACTAACAGTTGTTTTATATTATTTCAGTTTACACTTTTATATACATATAAAAATAAAACTATCAATGCCAAAAAGACAGTTTGTACTTCTTCCAGTCTTAGACAAGAAAAAAAGCACTTATTTGAAGTACCAGTGTTCAACACTGGCACTGTTGAAATGAACTGTTTTTCTCTCTCTTTTGGCATATAATGAGTCTTGTACAAGTTTATTATTTAATAGAAATTTATTATATTTTAATTGTTTTATATATTTTTGAAGTAAATCATCACATAATATTTATGCTCCATAGATGAAAGCAAGTTTCGCTTGTTTGTGGTTTGGCTGGAGGACCAGAAAATCCGACACTACAAAATAGAAGAACGTGCTAAGCTTAGGAAAACCGAGGCTCCTGAATGGGACTCAGCATTTAACGAGGTATGATTATACTTACATCAATTGAGCATCATGGACACACTTAAAATTATATCTCCATATTATAACTTTGACAATAATTGGTCATCTGGACTAGTAGTTCTCAGAAGTTAGTTGTTCTCATGCTTACTATGCATTTGTCAAGTCATGTGCATTGTTCATTTTTGCTCTTGCTAGCAAGTCTAAATTATACCAGCCCAACAGATTTTTTAAGTTTTGAATTCCGCTGTCTTAGTTAAGTGAAAAAAATGTTCAGTGGCATTGTTTTGTCTTAAATTGCAGAGTGACTAGATATAAATTTTCAGGTCCATATTTCTATTTCAGTATCTTCAAGATCTAGGGTGCCCTATCAAATCTCATGATAGGAATGCAGTGACAGAATGGTTGCTTGGCTATGCTGTACGTCTAGTATATGGAGATAATGGTATAATAATATAAATACCTCTATCTCTCTCTCTCTCTCTCTCTCTCTCTCTCTCTCTCATGTGTTTCAATTGTGATGTAACATCATAGTTGACAAAATTTGTTTTGCAAAGTCATCTTATCACAGGGCCAGTAAAATGTCCTTGAATGATTGGATCTTTTAAAATATATTAATATTATAGTTTACCTTGATACTTTGTCTTTTGAGTAGTATCCAAATACAAAGAAGCTTCATATAACCTGGAAACCAAAGAAAAACCTCAAATCCAGTCAGCAAATCCTTTAGATAATATGGATTGTAAGTATGATTAACTGAGAGGCTTAACTGTCATCTTACACACTCTTAAGATATTACATAGTTATAACAGCATCTCAACATATTGGCATATATACCCTAAGAAGCTCTTTTTGAGATTATACTGCACTATCTCATTGTACAGATTCATATTTTACAATAAGTACACTGAAACAACTCATTGAAATATATTAAATTCCATTTCACCACCAAAACAGCAGTAATAATTGCAATTATTCTAGAATCTGGTTGCCATTAAGCCACGTGGACCTTCATAGGTGGCTGTACCTCCATTATAGTTAATGAAGATACAGAGTTAAACAGTAAAAAAAATATGATGACATTGTATTGGAATATTGGTTGAAAGTGGGAGATTGGGAGATCTTGTGTTGAGATTTTGTTTAGATAGTTTGGATAGAATATCTTAATACTATCCAGAAAAATGTTGTGTTGAGATTGCATATGATGAAGTGCAGCTGCGTTGATGTTGTGGTCAGATATCCTAAAACTGTCGATCCTATCAGTCATGACTTATAAAATTGTCAAGTCAGGCAACTATTTTAAGTGGTGTCATTTTAAATTTTCTGTCAGTCAGGCAAATTTTTCATAACTGCCATTGCCACCTGTTTTCAGCATTTCTCTGGGTTATTATATGGTCATTCATCTATTCTGTAACATTTTTCAGTTGACAGTCCAGACTTCAAGGCAGGAGTGATGTCATTAGCCACCATGTTGAACATCCCACCACACATTGATCACAGAATAGTGCTCAAGGTAAGAAGTGTGTGTGTGTGTGTGTGTGTGTGTGTGTGTGTGTGTGTGTGTGTGTGTGTGTGTACGTACATGCACACTGCAACCGGACTTTTTTTTCAGAGACTTGTTGTGCATTTTCTTTAATACATGATTCACAAAAATAATGATTTATTCCCTGACCAAGAATGTAGCTAATATGGACATTGTGTTAGTAACCAAGCATCAGCATGAATGCACATGTTTGGTAGCAGTATGAAGAGAAGAGTGAAATGACAGCAAGGGTGACCACCAAATTGATGGAGCATGCGAGCAGTCTTAGACCATGTGAAACCCATTTGGCCTACTACCTGGACAACAAACACATTGTAAAGAATGCAACACTTATTTCCCTTCATGTCATCCTGAGACTTCTCTGCACCACCACAATCCATCCAACATTCACAAAGATCTCCTTTTGGTCAAGGTTCCTCTGGGTCCTCTGTATATTTCCTCTTAAGTGACCCATTGCAAGTGGCTTGTTACTTGGGAAGCAACAGGATTTCTGATTGTTTTATTCTGTCTTAGATTTTTAAAATTATTTTTTCAGGCAATTAGTCTTTTGATTACTGAAAGACTCTCCAAGCAAGGTCTACAGGCTAAAGAC
Source organism: Lingula anatina (assembly GCF_001039355.2). The sequence goes on along the minus strand of NW_019775604.1, from coordinate 64,607 downwards.
AAAACAGTTGTAAGTTTGCTACATGTACCACAGCTTTATACATAGAATTTATAATTTTATTATGATATGATATAATATGTTACATTCTGTCACCTGTCATGACATTTTTTATTGTTTTTGTTTTTGCTATTGAAAGTTGAAAAATGACTCATCTATTTTTTGTTTTTTTAAGCTTTTTTTTTTTTTTATAAGTCATTGTGTTAAGGTTCTGTTATGAATTTTTTCAACTATTCTGCCTCATTTAGCACTCATTTTTATGTGGATTAGAAATGTGCCCATATTGATAATTTACTGTCTTTCTTCTTCCAGGACCCTGGAATAACAATGGACAGTATTGATTTAGGATTTGAAGCACCAGGTATTGATTTATTGGCTTTTGTTCATTGATTAAATGGATACACATCTCTGGGTGAATTGATAACCATCTCATTGGTTATAGTTAGTGTTTGTAAAATTCAAAAGCTATCTAATTTGTTTTCTGGATAGGTATAGATAATAAGAAAATCAAGTGCCTGTAACAGTAATAATTTGAAAAATAGACATAAGACCTTTGCTATTCACTTTTCTTTAATTATCCGTAAGTTGTAACTGGTTAGTGATTTAGAACTAAATTTCTTAGTTAGGAATGGTATAAAAATATAAATCCATGTGCAGGGGTGGGTTGAGTGATGATTTATGAGCAGGAAAAAATTGCATTTTGGGATGGCGTTGGAGATTCAATTTGGCAAGGAAACCAGTGATAGGAAACCTTTAATGTGTAGACTATTTTTATTTCTTTCAGACTATATCAGCACCGAGGCTGCCAAGATTTTACGTCTTCTACATATCAAGGAACTACGAGAGCTCCAATCTCAGATCAACCAAGCCATTGTTGCTGTGCAGGCCATCACAGCCAATCCCAAGACTGATCAAAGGCTGGGGAAAGTGGGCCGATAACCTTGATAGAGGATGTTTAAGAGAAGTTAAAACATGTTGATGTTAATGAGCTTTAACTCCAATGCCATTGTTTGATTTCTTGAGCTTATCTGGAAATTTAATTTGATGATGGTGATGATGATCATGATGAAAGAATCCTGGCACAAAGTTTTGAAAAGTTGGACGGAAGCCTTTATACATATCATAGGTTTCAGTCTGGACCCGCATTTTTAGCTCCTTGTTATGCTCTGTAGAATTCAATTAAAGATCTAGAATTCCTTCCGCACAATATAACATGCTGATGCTATTTCTCTGCCATTTTCATTACTATTATAGGAACTCCTTCAGTCATTACATAGTTAAAGATTTTTGTACTATGTTTGAAATTATTTCATGATTTTTTTAAAGTTATAAATGGTATTTGCTGCCATTCGTTTTTTCTCCAGAACTTGACTGGGCAGATGTTATATAATTGACTATTTTGAGGTATTGATTAATTCAACAGAGCTATATGTTTTGCAATGCAAATAGTTATCAGATTTTTTCACTTTTCTGCATAGTAAAGCATATCGAGAAGTGGCCAGTTTATAATCATTTGCTAGTAGATTTGGGGCATTTGATTTTATTAACCAGTTTATTTATCATCATTTCCACTTTTCTGTATTGGAAAACGTATTTTTGTCATGTTCTTTTGTTAGAGTCGTCACAGTAAAGAAGCGAACTAACAGAAGATGATAAATATTTATTAATTTCCAGCAGTCTTACCTTTACCATTGTTATTTGTTAGGTTTATGCCATTATCATGTACGTATATTTGCCTTTTATAATAAAGGGTATTGAATGATTCTGAGAAAACTGATGTTGTTTGTAATGTTAATCCCAACTCTATCATTTAAATTATGTAATATACTCTGCTGTTCTTTATTTATTCAATCATTCTCAACGTAAATTTTACTTTGAAATGTATTATCACCCTGCTTTCACCACAGGTCAGCGTTTTGCCACCTCCACTTGTCATACAGTCTGCTGTTGAGTATTTGATTTCCCTCTGTACATCCCGTAGAACATAATGCTGTCGACTGCGTGGTGTTCCTGATCTGAAGTTCCTGCTACCCCTCGCCATCACTTGCGAGCCAACGCGGTGTCCATCTCAGAGTCGTTTGTGGGCCACCCTTATGACAACATTAATCCTTGGACCCCAAGTCGAATCCTCAGCGATAAACGAAATGTCACCGGCCAACCGACTACTGTAGCTTTGGGGAGGGGGGAGGTATTGACTTTAAAATATGTTGTCCAACGTCGGGCACCAATAACATGGTATCTTAGTGCATTTCAGCTGATGTGGATTGTAATAAATACTATTTTGCATTGTTACTGCTGCTTACTCTCAAACTATGGCTTTTAAAGCTGCGCATATTATTAACAGTCGAAGGATATTTAATCTTGTAATGTGTGAATCTGATGATAATCTAAGCTGAAAAAAACGCTTTTTTTTTCATTCCTGTATGAAAATTACAGTTTCCTAGTTCGCTTGCTGTAACACTTGGAAACCCCATCAATCAACATAAAGCAATTATTGTCCGTAGGTCGAAATGAACTGTTTGATTTTCTCGCAAGCTAGTTTGTGATTTTCTTTGAAAATGCCTGAAATAAATTAAAAAGTATGTTTTTGGTTTATTTCTCGTAAACCAAATGTTTACTCTATTATTGTCCAATCCACCTGCTCATAATCAACAGTATATAATAAATAAATAAACGAAAAAATAATACAGGTCGATATGCAATTTTAGGACATACTTTTAAAAATTGCCGATTTTTACAGAGAGGCCTTTTAATATTAAGTAGAACAGAAACGCTATTCTTAAATACTCATTTTAATGTTAAAAGCATTTAAACAAAAGATGTTAACAAGCGTGGTACGTAAAATACCTGGTAGGTTAAAGAAAACGTGTGTCACTCCTTGCAAGCACAAGACTTCCACGGGGACTCCGGCATCTTTTAACTTCTTCGCGTAAGCTGAAAATAAAGACAGCGTGGATTAATTTCGATATCTTGCCAATTTATCACAATTTTGCTCCCTCTCTCAGCTTCCTTCAACTTCTAAATCCCATTGTATGATGTAAAGTATTTTTGTAATTTCTCATAAACGCCAAAGGAAAACAAGTGCATGAAATCAGGTCAACCCTCAGCAATCGGTTTTAACTCGAATGTTTTAATGGTGAGCAAATGTGCGGCGAAACTAAGCATGTCCTTTTTGTAAATCTAATTTTTAAGACTAAACGGGGCGGATGCTTCATGTAGAAAAACAATAGTCATTTTCTCACTTATCAACGGATATTTTCTTTCTTTCCCTTTTTCCTTTTCTTTGCTTTTTTACATCATTCAGTATTTAATATCAAAGATAAAATGGAACGGAAGTTTGAGGAAACAACATTACCCATTCCTTCATCTATCAGTACGTCGTGACTAGCGGCAATGTACAGGGCCGGAGGAAGATGGTTGAACTTCTCCCTAAGTAGCGGGGAGGCCAGCGGGTGACTCCGCTCGGATACTGAATTAAAAGTGTGATTCGCAAACCTGAAAGTAAAGTTAAAGGTAAGGACAAAAGATCTCGTATAAAACCTGATGCCCGCAATAAACAAGATGTACCAACTTTTATATATTACCCCTTGTGTATATTGATGTGTTCATTAAAACCTGAATCAGTTTGGGGAGCACATAAGTAGAAGTTATTTGAAAAATCGAGTGCCGAACTGCCATTCATAATAATCACTACCATGACCAGATGCTTTTTTAAATGTTTGATGGAGTCAATGTATGCTGGTTGATATTTATTTGAAGTCATATAAATACATATAGTACATTAAACTACTACAGAATGTTTTCATGAATATTATTATTTTCACGTGGAGATAATTCAATTTAATTCAATCTTGGACGATTACAATCGTTTTACTGGTCCTAAGTCACATTGACGGAACGGGAATAACATTGAAGGGACAGTTTCACCATTAAAAATCTGTCAAATTATTTTTCCGTATGGTTACTTTTTAAAACTTTGCCTGTTCTGTTGCGGTACATGTAGTATAATCAATAGAATGATTGTCTTTTACGAAGCTGTATATTCAGTTTATTAATTTTTTTCTTTTTATATATATCTGCTCATTATTATGTTGTCAAAAACCTTACCACTCCATCTGCTTCGCAGACATGAAGTATCCAGTGGCGAACTTCTTGTACGACTCAGTCCCTCCCCTCCAGTCGGTAACGGGACATATGAGTATCTGGGAAATAATACGAGCACATTTCTTAAAAATGCACGAAGGAATATGTCTTTTATCAAATTAGTATGTTCTTCTTCCCAAAGCATTATAGTTGCAAAAAAAAGTTGAAAAAACATCGGTTAAAATCATTATTTAATACATGTGCCACTCAAATATATCTAATATAATAGAGATTTACATTTAAAAATCCATAATTTCTTTAATTATACTGTTTAAAAAACGTGCTAGGCGCTGTATGATGTTGTATGTCCTGAGTTAAAACTAGAACAAACACGGCAACACGATTTCCTTGTAAAGTCTTACCTGGAGCGCAAGTCCAGGAATGTCGTGAGCAAGAGAGGCGGAAAGGTTACCCCCGGCACTGTCGCCCATGACGCCCACCTTGCTATCTTTACTGCCCCCTAGGTATTAAAAGTAATTCTCAGCGTTTCTCAAAATATCAATAAGTATACTGGGGTCTGTTTCACAAATAACCTTTAGACCAAAAGTCTAAACTGTAAGACCAATATTCAAGTTCATTCTGACACAAGATAAACCAAGATGATATATTGTGCCTGTAGAAATGACTGCTGTTTTGGACCAATAGCTACTATATTTGAATGGACTTCAGATTTATCCCAAATCGAAGTAAACTAAAATAAAGGTTCAGAAGTTTAGACAAACTTTTAGTACATGTCGCCAGTTATTTTTGATCAGGCCCCTCAGTATAGCACAGTAACAAAGTGTCAAATTGTTATGTGACTACCATGTTATATTTGGTTCAAACATTTTGGTTAAACATATCTAGCAGTTTGTTTAAAGGGAAATCTAAGAGTGGGCGAAGCAGTTAAGTAGATTCTTATGGAGCTGATTTTGATAAAAGAGACGAGATTTTCTTCACTGAAGTGTTTGCTGTTTGTTACTTCCCTCTTGGCCCTAAAGATATTTATCATTTGTACATGTATGTGTGCGATCTGATGAGCCCTAACACTTCAAATCAAATCTGGAGCATCTTTCAGATCAACAATGTCATGCGCGCTTGAAGTGTATTTTTATTTAAATATTCATTCAAAATTACCGATTAATTCCTTATTTGCAAAGACCCATTTAACCGCGGTTTCTGCGTCATCAAACGCCGCTGGAAACTTGTGTTCTGGCGCTCTTCGGTACTCCACGCTCACCATTATACATGCCGCCAAACTGTGCAAACAAAACAACTGTACGTTATTCTTCGTTGGGTTGGGTGAAACATTCTTTCAAGACCGCACAACATCCTTTTGCAGTTTTAGACGTAACGCAACATTTCCATCGGAAAAAGAGAAAAACAGTATTGAGCCAAGTTGCAATGTTTTGCATTTTTACACCATCAAAACCGCAGCCAGAACATGACGACTCCCGTTTAGCCAAGTCACATAATCATCAAAACTAGCAAAATCTTCATTAGTTTACTACATGCAGATTATAAAATCCGTTGTGTCCTGGTAGATTACCGAAACTTTCAAGTTGATAAATGCATGCCCCGTAGTATCATATGACCCACATTGTACTGAAACTCACTCTGTCAGTATCTTCACCCCGATTTCGTGGGTCTTCCTATTGCCAATAACAAAGCCTCCCCCGTGGAAGTACACCAGTATGGTCGGCTTTGGGGGGCAGGGGACCGGTCTATACACCCATACTGGTAGGTCAGCTGGAACGAAAATGGTTCTGTTGCCAATTACTAGGGGTTGCTTGATGGCTCTTCACCTCTACATTGATTGGACCAAAAGTGATATAGTTGCGTTTTGTTTTACCATTCTGCACCCTTAATTTCAGGGTAGATACATATACATGTAGGAGACTCATGTCTCTACCATATATATATATATATATTGCTATAGCAATTGTTTCACACACATATATATATATATATATATATATATATATATATATATATATATATATATATATATATAGTTTGCAAGAGAACTTAAGGCTGACATTTGGCTCCAACTATAATATTAATTTTTCTTTAATACACCTAAAAATCTGTGACAATGTGGAGAATTTTTGCAAGAGCGCACATGTGCACAGGAATACGCAAAATACATTCAGACATAAACTATGATAAAGACAGGCAGACACAATGTAAAACAGAGAGAGAGAGAGAGACTCAGAGAGAGTCACTGAAGCAGACAGACAACTGGTCGATTCATCACAAATAAAGTGACCGCAGCCATCATGTGAGTCTACCTTCGCCTTGAGTGGAGGGTACCGTGTACTCCAACCTTTCTCCCCTGAACTGGTACACGTAGCCGTCGGAGTCAAGAGGGTCATCCCCTTCGACCAAAATACGTGCCTCTTCTACAGTAGCGGCGTCCTCGTAGCTTATCTGATCGCTTTTCGCCTCGGCTAAGAGAAGGGCCTGCGTCTCTGGATGAAGCGAGGCTAGATCATCAGGGAGAGGGAGAGGCATAGCTGTAGCCTACATGTTCCTATACAAAACTGCACTTATCTCTCCACGACGGGTTTTGTGTGCTACCGAGTAATAGGCCTTCGGAGATAAAGTAGGGCAAATAGAAATCGTTTCCTTTATCTTGCTGGCCGGCAATAATCGGACGAAGTTGTTTCAGATTACCTAGATTAGGGGAGACCGGGGCTAGTTGGCCCAGTTAGACACTTATGGCCTTGTAGAGCCAACTAGGAATGAGTTAGAGTAACAAAACCGGTTTTAAAGTAAGCCTCATGAACTAATACGTATGCAATGTCATTATTTTTCAAATTTAATGCCTGATGGCTCACAATTTGACAAAAAATCGCAGTTGACGTCAGGGGGGNAATTGGTTGACAAGAAAAGGTTGATTCAATGTTGAAATCCTGTTGATCTATCAACATTGAAAATTGATAGACAAAGAAAGGTTAAAGCAATGTTGAGATCTTGTTGATCTATCAATATTGATGGATCAACATCATCTCAACCTATCCTCAATGTTGAATCAACGTTGAGTGCCCGCTGGGTACTGGCAGCGCGAGCCAGTTACTATAAGTTACTATAAGTTGGCCCCCTACACAAAAATGAAGTAAATATCCCAAGTAAACGCCTTGAAATACATTTTTATACATTTTTAATTTATTAAATTGATTTTTGAGAGTCTTTGATGAACAAATAGTTCAAATGAGGCAGATTTATTGAGGTTTCCGTACGTCACGTTGTAGGGGGGGTGGGGGCCTATGTGTTGCAAGAACCAAAATATCTATCAATAAAATTTGTTTTGTTTTAATAAAGAATAAATTAATAATGGTATAAAGACGGTTTTTAGTTAATGAAAACGAATAATAATTTTTTGTTTTAAAAGAAAGTAACAAACAATTTGTTATATTCGATCAAAAGACTATGAAAATAGATTTTTAAATCTCTTAAACAAAATTACTTTTAGGTGCAAAAATCGTTTATTTCGATTCACCGCTTAAGTAAAACTTTTTAACGTCCGACACTTCCTTAGCATTGTAGGCTAAGGTCACTTTACAAGAGTATGTGGCCATTTTTTTTACTTCTTAGTTACTTTTTTATAAATTGACGGGGGGGGGGGGGGGGCAACTTACCCCGGGGTCCAACTAGCCCCGGTCTCCCCTAGCTTGTAGACATGTAGGCCTACAAGTTCGTAGGCCTACGTGCCATGAACCAAATACAGAGGGTCTTAATTTGGTCAAATGAGGTGAGTATGATAGAAAAAGAATGGGCGAAAAGTGTTTCATCCATCAACTAACCGAAAAATTAAACTTCTTCCTGTCATCGCTTGGAACGTGTTTTTAAAATGATGGCGTCATCGTCTATTTACACATGTAAATAACATTGGCCCGTAGCCAGCAATTTCAGGGGGGGGGCGTTTTCTGAAAAAGTGGATCTTTTACCATAAAATCCTCAAGTTCATAGATCAAATTTTACCCAGAGTGGATCTTTTCCCAGCCAAAAGGCTGTTTTTTTCGCCCCCCCCCCTCCGGCTATACGGGCCTGTAACACTAGTGCCCAAGGGCTCTCGTAGCCTACTCCTTGTTTTTATTAAATGAAAACCTAAAAATGAAAATTTAAAAAAATATATGCATAGAGTGTACATTTGATCATTGCATGGATATCATTTAAACTTCAAACATTATGCAATGAAATTTATAGGGCCTAGTAGGCCTACAGTATGTAGCAGTTATGAGCCAAATCCATTGTGATAGTAGGCCTAGGCCCTAATGACCGCCGTGCCAGTTCTATCTGTGATTGTGATATTTCATAGAAGTCTTCATACAGACAGTACTAACGAGTAGCTTGATTAAAAACGTTTCTCGAAGAATATTTTTGTATTCAAAAGAATTTTAGTGAATAATTTTCTCTTTCTTTCTCTATAGGTGTATATGCTTAGCACCCTGAGCTTCAGAGATAACTTGACACTAACCTCTTCACTATAGCCTATCTTCATCGTGTCAAGTTACCTCTGACGAAAATAGTTTGACCTAGTTTATATAAGCCAATCGAATCCATGTTTCAAAATTTTTCACCAAAGTTTGGTGAAAACGCTGATTGGTTGACCGTCAATCGGCAATCCTCGGCTGATTCCGCAAGCTCCATACTAACAACATAGTTTTTGTCGAGTGCGGAGACATCCGAGTAGTTCCGAGTGCATAACCGTACACAAAGAAAGCATGGAGTATATTGGAATTGAAACCAGAGAGTTTGATGCCCTGCATAATTATCTACTGAGGGATGATGTATTTTGCGTGCTGCCCACAGGTTACGGCAAGTCCCTGATATTCAGCCTTATCTTTGATTGGTCCGGATTTGAACAAAGCGCGCTTTGACTCGTTCGCGTTCATTGGCTAGATCGTTCAATGAGTCATTGAGTGCGGGCTTTAAATTTGATTGGCGGGCGGCGGAGGCAATCGAATGTGGTCAGAGGTAACTTGACACGATGAAGATAGGCTATAGTGAAGAGGTTAGTGTCAAGTTATCTCTGAAGCTCAGGGTGATGCTTAGAGGCGGGTCCAGGATTATTTGAAGGGGGTGGGGAGGGGGTACGCGAATGCGAAGCCGCCCCTCCCCCCTCCCTTGGCTTGGTGTTCGGGCCCGCTGTAAATGGAGGAGTGTGTAGTCAGCTGTGTCGCTGCCAATTAACTGCATGACTACCATGTTTGTAGCACTGTTGCATTGGGTAATATGCAGCGATTTAATTAGGTAGTGCTCCTTTGGGCTGGTCAAAGCTTGGCTACAACATGAGCATATGATCTGTGCGACCTTGTGGTAACCAGTCGGCAATCGATCGCTAGAGTCCTGCAACCGGCGTAACAAACCTGAGAGTCCGTGTAACAAAAAGTCTGCCCTCCATTTAGGTCATTTAGGTATAATGGTTAGGGTTAGCTTGAACTAAGTGGGTCAAAATTGGCTTGTACAAATGAATGGAACGCGGACTGTCTATCATGAGGGACTCGCTGGCAGTTGCAAGTTACATCGGTTTTCAATTATTTAGTGGTTGCTAACAAGTTGTGAATCGCTCGGCGAACGGTGCGCAACTAGTTACCTATAGGCAGAAGACGGTCTTCAGAGGTTGCAGATACCATATTGCAACCGGTGTGCAGTAGGTTGCCGATCAAAATATGCCAAAGCTAGGCCTATATATTCACCTTGCAAAGTGGTTGCTAAAAGGTTGATTTTGTGGTTGCTGAACGGTTGCCAAAAGGTTGCAAGCGCAGTGTGACACAGGCTTAACGATGTTCTTATGCTAGACTTAGGGTGCTTTCCCAGAGATTTAGATCGATCTAAAGATTAAGATTTAGATCGACCTAACTCCTTGGGGGTTCACGCTAAATTGCAGTCAGCCGAGCGGGCGCCATAGTTAATTACCCCCTTACAGTTTTTAGTAGGCGGGACAGACGCTTAAGCCGGCCAAGCTGACAGTAATCTAGTGAGACTCCCCACAGGGATAGATCGATCTAAAATCTATGGGAATGGGGTCTTAGATGAAGAACTCCAAGAAGGGGCTCTAGTACGAAAAAATGGACACACAGATTTTATTCCACGCTCTTTCTTCTTTTTTAAAACCTATTTTAATGTGTTTGTATTTATCTCTAAATCAGAACACACTCTGGTCATCAGCGACTTGTTGTAGAATGTCTCTGTTCATCCGATACATGTGCCATTTCTCTTCTTCTGTAATGTCATATCCCCCAAACTTTCGATACATATTGATAGCTGGCTTGTTCCAGTCAAGCACGCACCACATCATCCGTGCGCATTTGTCCTGAACAGCCGCCTGAAAAATATCAAGGGTGGCACGTGAATAATAATAATAATAATAATAATGAAGGAGATGTAGAAGAAAAGAAACGAACAAACAGTTTCAATGATAAATGGTCTATGGTTCTGGACATGTAGGCATAAAGACTACATAATGCACCAAACTGCACAATTTATGAAAAATTTCAGGAGAGTTTAACATGCATTCACGTAACTGGTATGCGCTTTTATTTCGTTCTTTTTCTCTTTTTTTAAAAAAAGATGAATTATAAACAAAACCAGTGAATCGTTACCTTTGCAACTGCCCTGAAGAGGGCAGCGCCTGTACCTTTACCACGATAGGCCGGTGTCACGTACAGATCTTCCAGGAACATTGACGGCCCTTCCCATGTCGAATACGTTAGATAATACAAAGCATATCCAACAACTTTCTTCTGTGGTTCAACCTGTTTAGACTCGGCTGTTTCAGCTACTTTACATTTGAAGAAGACGTGGGGACCGAAACCGTGATTGGCAAGCTCTGAAATATTTTAATTTTGTGGAATATTTTAATTTTGTGAAATATTTTAATTTTAAAACCCTTCATTTTTCATTCAGTAACAACCATTCATTTTTTCTATTCTAATTTAAATTCGTCTTGTGATCTCGTTCACTGATAAATTCATTAATGGAATTATGTTGGGAAAGTTTTGAGAAAATATCTCAGCTGAAATTTATGTCTTCAGGGCCTTGTTCTGCGGGGAGGGGCAGGGGGAGCAAATGTCCTATCAGAGAGTATTTTTGGGATATATAAATGTATTTGGAGGAGGTGGGTGTCTTTAAACAGGGTTTTATTTAGATTTTCCATCTCTCAGTCCATTGGGATTTTGTAGAGGCTAGATGACGGATGCAGGCCCGTAGCCAGCAATTTCAAAAGGGGAGGGGGGGGGGGGTAAGAAAAAGTGGACCTTTTACAATGGAACCTTTGTGTATTCAGCTAGATCAAATTTTACCCATAAAAGACCCTTCCTGACAAAAGGCGGTTCTTTCGAACCCCCGAACCACCCCCTGGCTAGACACAGACAGCACTTCAACTAATAGCCCACCCCCGCCTACTAGCATATTTTCCTCAGCCTATGGTTTTCACATTACATATATTAAGTTCTAAACATCATTCATTTCAATACTTTACTAAAAAAACTTAAAATAACAGCCATGGTAAGGGAAAATATATATATTCAATTGATGTTACTCTACCTTCATGCGTAGTTTTTACACCATCTGGAAACTTCTCAAACTGAGCGAGTTCCTGTAATGAAGCAGATATTTCTTTTCTATAAGGAACAAAAGTTTAAGAGATAAGATGACTCAAAGTAGGTTTGAATTTGAAGAACAAATTTTGGCGAGCGTCACTTTAAATCATTATCTTCTACGTCCCTTTTTTTTTAGAAATCCATTACCGTTATTTCTAACTGTTTTTAATTCATGTATAAGTCCATTTTCTAAATGTGTTTTGAAATAAACCTTTGTTGAACAAACTCAAACTTGCAAGACGTCTTGGCACGTGACACAGGGGCTGCGCATCAATCTGCCTGTACACTAACCAATCAAAGGGTTCTTTCACAGTGAATATTGTCGACCTAGCTAATGAGGACCAACTCCACTGGGACTCTCGCTGAATGCAATCAGATAAACTGACCAGTTTCGATTAACATCTGCCACAGTCGGTACAAATGGCTTATTTGCATGTATAGGAGTCACTGGTATACTGTGGGCCTTCAACAGCTGTATTTTCTCAGCCTACAATCGAGGCTAGCTACGGCCAGGTTATGATCAGGACCCTACACGTACATGTTCTCTCGATTAGTGCTGTTGTACTGCGGACTACTTCTGATCACTTGACCCTATATTTTCGCTGAGCGTTTAATTATTCACAAAGCTCACCTTAATCAAGCCATGAATAGCAACACAATCCTCCCTCACGGCATCACGTATGATCACTGACATGTTTAAAACAAGCTGGGCCGCTACCTGGGTACAGTGCATTGACCTAGATTCGTCATCATAAATTCAACACAACTTACATTACGGTAATACTGATCGTTTAGAGGTAATCCAAGTGCAATATAATACCGCGATCTTTCAAAGGTAATTCAAAACAGTACGTATTTCAATGGCGACACGGTTTTGACAGGGCGTATTACGTTAAAAATTTTCCTTATCGACGATATAATGCGGCTTTAAACATTGTCTTATATAATGGGATTTAGGGCCTAAAATGCTGTCGCTTTTATAATACGGCTGATAATACGTCAGGGCAAATTTGCGCATGTCAGCTGATATCGTAACACCGACGGTTATTGGTAAAAAAACTGTGATATCGCTTTCAAACTGATCCCCCTCACCTGAACAGCTAGTTTTGGCTATCAACTCTTTTTAACTTTAAATTACTTATAACAACTAGGCTTAAAATTGATCTAGTTTCAAACGGATTTTCTAGCTAACTCGAGCCTTAGAGTTTTGAGCATAAGTTAACGACTCCAACCACGAATTAACTATCCCAACGCAAAATTACTCGCCACAAGCACAGTACTTCATAACCAAACCGCTCATCCGTTCATCTACCCGTTTGGTACGTTCCGTATGAGCCGACCGGAGATTGTCGAGAACGCATTGCTGTAGTATCAAAAGAACACGCAAGGGTCTTAGACCCCATTTCCAGAGATTATATCGATCTACTTTAGATCGACCTAACTACCTGGGGGTTCACGCTAAATAGCTGTCAGCCGAGCGGACACGAAAGTTAATTACCCCCTTACAGCTTGTAGTAGGCGGGACGGACATTTAAGCCGGATTATCTGACAGTAATCTAGTGAGGCTCCCCGCGGGGATAGATCGATCTAAAAGCTCTGGGAATACAGCCTTACCCTTACAGACAGAGACCCGAAGCTAGAAGCTGGCCAAATTGTTTAGGTAATAATGAAATGCAAATCTTGTGTAAGTCGTTCTACTGTTTGTGGCTGAAGTCCTTAATTTCTTACCCTAGGTTCTAGATTCCGGTATTGCCAGCTCGATCTTGATTTCATATATAACCCATAGTAGCAATACCAGGTAAAAGTAAAAGCGACTCCACCACAAGGTATATTTAAGCCCCCTTTACACTGGACGGCGTCCCTTCTTGCGTCCAGCAGTTCGGCCCCATTTGAGAGTTAAAGAATTATAATACTTTACGTGCCGACAACTGGCCGATCATTGAGCATTCATTCTGATACCAAATCAATGCTCGTGCCTCCTTATTACGACCACAGCGATGCCAAATTTCATGGTCGCAGAAAGGACGCAGAAAGGACGCCGTCCAGTGTAAAGGGGGTATTAGCAAGCTAGCTTTTACGTTGCTCTGACACTCAGGGTATAATTTCTGCATTTGTATTCCAAATTTAAGGCTAGTGCTAGAAAAGGGCAAATATCGTTTAAGAGGCCCTAAATTTGTATGAATTTGGAATTGCTTTTCGTTAATTTGAGCTGCTTTTAGTAAATTTTTGGTGATACCTCCCAGAATTAAGTTGGTTTTAGACCATTATTCACGCTTGACCGAACTAGGCTAACAATCTCACAAGCAAGAAGTTGCTTCGGTCATATTTTATACCCTAAAGTTGCCAATATACAACAGTAATGTTACCGTTCTGCTTTTCCTCAACAATAAAGAATAAATGTTTTTGCCAATAAATATTTTTGTAAGGGTGTTGTTGTATTTCAGTAGTCAGCTATTACAGATATGTATTAATTCATTTATTTGCTTGTTCATTTGAATGGAAATAAAAACTTCTAAAAATAATATTAATATTTATACTGTTTTTAAAGGAATTTACACTTTTCCTCATAAAAAGCAAATGTAACGCCGTTTATTTCACAAAAGCAGATAAATGCAAGGAAGACGCAGCAATCTTTTCATGAATAAAAAGCTTGATTTCCAAGTAAATGCCTCTACCTTATAATGCTTTTTTCAAAGACGATTTAATTCCAATCACCATGATAAACCGTACGTAATATACACGTTAAACTAGCACTTTGATCCGTGGATCTGTTAGAGCGCATTCAGCACAAGTTGATCCGCGGACTAAATATGGCCGACTAACTAAAAAGCAATGCCGCTATAATCTCATGCTGTTCTCCCCGCCTCTACACGCGCCGTCGCTGCAGGGGGCCTAGAAATTAAACCTCAGAGTCAAGATTTAATCCGGGAATAAAGCGGATTGCTTTTAAGCGGGGTCGGCCAATCTGTCCTGAATATGCTCTGTGTCACTTCATATTTTTTTATCAAAATGCACTCTCGCTTGCAACTTTCTGCAGAGTGTCTCCTTTCATGCAAAACGTGCGCAATTGCTCCTCTTTAGTTATATCACTTCCGCCTAATTTTTGGTACAGCTCGATAGCTGGTTTGTTCCAGTCAAATACTCTCCACGTCATAACCGCGCACTTTTCTTCGATAGCCGCCTGAAATATAAATTCAACGTAATAAATATTAAAGCAGCTGAATCAGGATAAGGGTGTAGTGTGAGCTACTTGCTCAGCCGCTTTTTCCAATACAAAATGATGAATCTCTCCACCCCTCCTTTTTAAACAATGGGATGAACACAAAGTATGGCCAGCTGATTAAAGTTTAAATTGGATGCTACGAAATGACCCAAATTGCAATAATCTAATAACAAATCCAGTTTGTATGGACATCGTCCAAAGACATTTTAGCCCGATTGCATGTATTCACATTTGAAACCCATAGCTATATATGGCATGCTGCTGGATAGATAANTAATTGGTAGCGACACACCTGACTACACACTTCTCCATTCACAAATCTTATATGAGATCGGAGTTTTTTTTAAAAAAGAACGCATTTTTACCTAGACATACCTTCGAAACTGAAATATTCCATATTAAATGTCAAGTCTGTACATTGATTTATATTTACACTTTTTTAAAATAAATTTTCATTACTACTAATGTACTTCTAATACTCATTTCTACTATGCATTATAATATAATGAAACCGATTTCACAATGCTTACCTTGGCAACAGCCCTGAAGAGGGCAGTGCCTGTTCCTTTACCACGATAAGCCGATGCCACATATAGATCTCTGAGGTATACTGTTGGACCTTCTAGAGTCAAGTAGGTGAAATAATACAGCCCATAACCAATAATTTTCTTCTCAGTTTCACCTCGATTAGATTCTGTTGTTTCTGCTACTTTACAATAGAAGAAGGCGCGGGAACCGAACCCATGACTGGCAAGCTCTGCAAACATTGAAGGCTACAATTTTTAATATATATTGACTAATACATTTATCCCTTGATTCATCTATACACTGCTAAATACAGTTATTGATTTATGCTAGAGAAAGCGTCAAGATCTTAAAACATATTTAAATGGACATTTTAATATGTCTGATATGGTACCTTCATATGTAGTTTTTACACCCTCTGGATACTTTTCAAACTCGGTGAGTTCCTGTAACGAAGCAGAGATTTCTCGTATACAGTCTGTGCCAAATACTTTTCAAGTTACAGGCCATCCGGTCCACCTGGGTCTGGGGATCTACTGGCGGGAGCCCAAGGCCAATAAAATATTTAAATTAACACATTGAGGTTAAAGGCTGAATACAAATACGAACGCAAACATTGGATTTTGAAAAGGTTATTAAAAAGACTTCAACAATTAGCCTGAACATTTATAAAACGAACTGGAGTACAGGTTACAGCTGAAAAAATATCCATAAGACCGTTTGAAGTCTTTGAACCAGTAACTGACTGTTTTTTCAGATATTTCACTGGTTCGGTCCAATTTTTACTGGCAATGGCAGTTGGGCCAGTGGTTGACGTCGCAGACTGCGTATAAACATGAACTGGTATATAAGGCCGTGTCATCGTGCTTGATGACGTGACTATCACCTCGGCCCAGCTAGTCGCCAGAAAGAGCCCAGGTCCAGGCCCCGGTTTCACAAAAAACTTAACTCAGGTTTCAGGGCTAAGAACTTAATTTCCAAGGTCACATGGTAACATGGGCACATCCTACCCTATCAGCAGCAGTATAACAGCAATCTCATGGAGATCTTAGTCAACTAAACCAGGAAACCGACTGATTTTTTTATTATTGTTTATTTTTTATTATTTTTTTGTGAAAATGGGGCCAGGTGTCGAGCGATAACATGCAAAGCAATATATTGACCTTAACCAAGTCTACACAAATGTAACTGTACGTATGACATACAATTAGAATCTATTTGTTGATTGCCTCAGTTTTTAGACATGCTACGCAGGTTAAGCCTCATTCTAGTGTAACAAACTGTCGAGGCTTTATATGACGTCACCTACAAACCATGTGACGTTGGTAAGTGGTAGCACTGTGCGTTCATGTAAGTGCTTTGACGTTTCATTCGTCCAAAATAGTTAGATAAATAATATTACTTAATTGGTCGCCAAGATCTGTAAAACGTGTACGACTTACATTTTACAGGCTCTCTATATACACGTACTATTATTTTTTTTTAAACATATGATTATGCAAAATATATACCTAGTTAAGAAAATAGGACTGAGGAACAGCAGAGGATGATACGACTATCATTTGCTAGTTAGCGATAGATATTTCGGTTCTCAATGCTTTCAGTTATACATTCTATATACGTATATGGCTTTTTTTTTTGGTGCACACGAGCAGCCTGCATGCTGTTAACTTTTTCAGGGTCCGTTTTCTGATCAGGTGGTATCATTAATGTATTTCATCTGTTGCTATGCTCTTTACATTTCAGCAAGAAATGAGTTTCAGTTTTAATTTCAGCGCATTAGGAGCACTTGACGACTTTGGCAGAGTTTTTGGTGATGTGTAGTGACCCCATTCAATTCCTAGGTCTTGATCAGTAACACGCATTTTCGCAAGAGTTTTTATTTCAAATTCAGAGGCTTTCATTGAGATTAAAAACACTAAAATGTTATCAAACTGGTGCATGAACCGACACATTTAAAGAACACTAAACACTATTAAATACAACTATATGCTACAAGGTGGTGACGGAGTACACAGTTTTGCCAGGATGCGAATATTTTTAGCCTCGGGACACAGGGTAGAATGAGGTCCTACATTGTACCTGCGGAAGACAGCTAGTAGCGCTTAGCAGCTATTTTGTCGCACTGTTCACCTCGTCAACGTTGACTGCTATAGTTTAGTTGTCTTATAAGGAATAAGCAATATTCACCTTAATCAACCCATGTATAGCAGCACAGTCCTCCCTCTTTGCGCCTCGAATGACCACTGACATATCTGGAATGATGTGGCGACGATGGGGATGAGGTTTGACCCAGTTTTCTAAATGATTGTGAAATATAGGTTATCATGAATCCTATACAGTATTCTTTAACAACCTTGAACTTCGGTCTAGTAAATTTCCGACTCGTTACGAGCAATGCCTAGTCATGGTTTTTAAAGAAACGGCCCGTATTACAAAAACACTTAGAGTGAAAATTGCCGTGTGCCAAAAAAATGCTGTAGCATAGTTTTTATCTCATAGTCAATTTCCTTCGAAATAAAATATTTTTTCTGCTACTTACGAATCGCTGTTCGACACGTCCTGAGTTAGATTGGATCTTTTCTTTTCTTTTTTTTAAATAGATATGTTAGTTTTAAATGAGTAGTCAGTCATTTAGACCGCTATAGCATTTCAGAAGGAAATGTTGTCAAAAGATACTTTTTTCTATCCTTTTAACGTCTGAATTAAGACAGATAAAAAGATTATCAGGATATGTATACGGACATTTTCAAACCCGGATAGTAAATTGTTGAAGTATGAAGGGTTTATCTTATGCTGTATATTTCATTTCATTTATGTTGTAAAGAACGGAGGTCCAAAGATTCGCCGCCAATTTTTTTCAAGAAGATTCACATAAAATTCTATATAATTTTCAACTTAGTTTCCGTCCTGTCGCAGACTAAGACGTACAGTAGCTCCCACAGTCGCCCGGAGACTAATAGAATCTGTTTACCCCTTAATTCCATACAAAAACAATAAGTTCTTACGGGAAGTATCAACAAGTCAGATCCCGGGGATCCCTTGGATGCAGTTGTTTCGTGTTCCTGGCCAAGGAAGCAGCTACGGCACGGGCATATATGGGTGAAAAGCCAGCCGGATCCAGGACGTCATGCATGTAGCTAGTAGGCGCCGTCGATAGCTCGGAGCTGAGGAAGATAATGCTAGCCGAGTTCGCAGTGTTTCCCCGAGGGCCGGGGCAGTGTTTATGTTCTTATACCTTTTAGCTCCGTCCTTCGGAAGCGTCCGTTTGCGTGCAGTCACTGGAAAACGAAAAGAGACAGAGTGACGGTGAAGGACGTCCCGATCCTCGATCACGATTCTCCTCTAGGAAGCATCCGCTCTGCAGAGGAAACTTCCCACAAGATAGACGGGACTAGGGCGAAAAAAATGCGGGGAATGCTTCACGGAAGATTAACCTTGCTCTTTCCGAGCCAACGGTCGTAGGTTCCGGGTCGGCTGGGTTTACTGCCGCCAAGATGTCAAGTTATTTGAAACGGCAAAGGTATGCTATAGGCCTAGTGCAGACGTTTTTAAGTAATCTCTGTAGCTCGGGGGGGGGGGGGGTATCATCATGGAATCTTTATACATACTTTTCTTGGAATCGTGCGCCAAAAGACCCTTTCCCCCTCTTTCTGTCCTTATTCTTAGCTTGTGACGTTTCCGCTGGGTAATATGAGATAATCTTTCCTGCGGCGACAAGTCTGCTACTAATGTTATTAGGGGAAACTTCTAATGTCGTAAGAATATTGCAGCAGTGATACGTCCCATATCACTTGAAGCCTTCACGAAAACGGGACGTTTCTTTCCGGTGTCCTGATTCCTTGCTACATCCTTTATTTAAACACCATGTACCGGTTTCACACATACACAAAAAAGTTAAGTCGGGTTCCCTGGCTAAGAACTTAGTTACCAATGTTACACATGCGCACATCTTATCCTATCCGAAACAGTGTTATAGCACTCACAAGGAAACCCTGGTCAACTAAGCCCGGGAGCTGACTTAAGTTTTTTTCTTCTTATGAAACTAGGCCATATGCCTTCGCATGCCGCCATGAAAATACGAAAAAAATGATACATCTTTCCGTCGTCTTCTACATCTCTATTCTAATGACAAAGTTTTACTTCCCCGAATGTTGTATTATAAAAAGGCCAGACAACTAACAACACTTCAAAAGTTAGTCTGAAAATAAGCTGTTCTACACTTAATAAGCAGGATTTTTATTTCAAATTTTTAACCTATGAACGGTAAGATCAAAGTGTCAATATTTACGCTAATCATTAACTGTTATGTATAACTTTTCTTTTGCATGTTGTGCGGAAACAAACTCATGGTAAACCTTAATCGAATTTTAGACACTCGTACTGTTATTTCGATCTGACAAATCATTCTCTTTACATGTAGGAGCAATGTTGGTCTTGATACTGGTGCAAGTATTAGGGACTGTGATACAGCTATCTACACCATTCCCGTTGCCGTCCGGTAATCTGACCAGCCTTCGATGGAACATGCTATGTAGCCGAGGCGTCAAATTGGCACATATCGCACCAGAACCTGTCACAATATCGAACGAAACACTGGTTAACTTAGAGGAAGCGCTTAACGTATTTTTGGACTACACTATCCAGATATCTGATCTGTCGCAAAGCATCAAGGAAAGATGGGTAAGGGCACTGCGCAGATTGTCATAAATCGTTTTGAATGTATTAAAGAGCAAAAAAATTGAAGGGATTTTCTTTTCCTCACAATATTGTTTCATTGAAAAGGTCTATCTAGTAGTTTCGGTAAATCAATTGGCTCGTTGTACGAGGAGAGGCAGTTTTTCTTAAAATTAGAATTATTATTTGAGAAAGTGATCTAGAGATAGAAAGTAGTTCACTTATTTTATAGTTGCCGACGACAGAATTATCATTTCGGTATGTAACGGTAGCTGTTACCAGCATTTTGAACAATACAAGGTAGTTCTTTTTGTATCTTAGACTACATTCCCACAGATTTTTAGATCGATCTATCCCCCTGGGGAGTCTCACTAGATTGGTGTCAGCTTAACCGGCTTAAATGTCTGTCCCGCCTACTAAAAGCTGTAAGGGGGTAATTAACTGTAGTGCGCGCTCGGCTGACAGCAATTTAGCGTGAACCCCCAGGGAGTTAGGTCGATCCAGATGGATCGATCTAAAAGTGTGGGAATGCAGTCATAGTCTTGGGCCATCACAGTGTTAATTGAATATGGCTCAAATTGTGCCCACATTCAAAATATTTCGATCAAATGAACTAGCTATAGGCTTTTAATTTTAATGTTTTGGATGACCTGTAAACATTTGTGACCTTATGCGTTTCCAGTTGAATAATAGATATTACAGCGATGTGGACATTTTCAACAAAACACTGAAATCCTTTAAGTCACCACTGTCGCTGCCGAATCGGATTGATAACGAGGCCGAAAGACCAATGGTCAATGAAACGGGCATTTGCAATGTAAGTTGAAACCAAATGCAAAATTGAAAAAAAAGCTCCGATATGTTGACTTTGGTGTAGAATAACGCCAGTCGAAAATCTTTGTTTAAACTTTATAGAGACAGTTTAATGTTATATTTCTTTCTGTTAATTTCTTAATTTTTCATGTTTGAAATGGATTTAATTGTCTTTGGTGGTTAGTAATTTTTGATTATGCAGTACTATGTAACCTATTTCCAGGCTTCTTGCGCAACTTTTCTGAGAAATATATCAGAATCTATCCGAAAAGAGACGATGCACTTGGAGATCATTCGTGAACAAGAATATACCGAATATTTGAGACACGAGCAAACTGTAGATAGCACAGATGACAATCTTTTAGAAAACCTCCAGGGTCTCATGTACGACATAGTCTGTGAAATAAACCACTTCATAAATCCAACAGTTAATCCTCTGGTAAAGTTATACAGCCAAGAAAACATCACCGACAGATGGAAGAAACCGCTGACAAAAACTGAAAGGTACGCCAGAGATCTGAAGTTCATTCACCATGTTCACACTTTAGTTGCCAGTGTTAAGATCTTCTTTTCTTATGTTATGGCGGAGTTGTTTAGTTCTTTGGGAAATCCGTGGTTGATGTACTAATGTTTTTGCTTTGGTGACACCCACGTGGTCACACAAATATTGGTGCCAGACGGATACACTTGTTTGCAATGCGTTTGATCAAACTGTGATATGTTTTAAAGATTAAATTTAGATATTTACTTTTTGTTTTATTATATGGATTACCCTGAGTATGTTTACTCTGAGGGTCTGATTGGTGCTATAAGGAAAGTATCAAAGTGATGTTTATTGAAGATTGAAATATATAGACTATCAGGTGTACGCATCTACGGGTAAATTGTTGACAGATCCAATTTCGTTTTCGCCTTTTTTCACTTTGAAACATCTTTTTTCAAACACGGAAATTATATACTTTTAACTTTTTATTATTGTGATAAGTTACTACAGGGAAAATTTAATCGTTACGTTATGATTTTTTGACCGTTATTCGGTACTTATTCAAATATATTTTCGAGCTGTTTTATTGATTATAATTATAGACCTACTGATATTCTTCATGGTTTTATGGAAAATAAAATTCAAAGTTCACCTCATGTTACCTTCCATACTGTTCGCCAGTGTTGAATTGGAGATTAAGATGGATATGATCGCACTTATACTTTTAATATAATTATCTAAAGACATACATAGGGCTAATTAACGCTAACTCAACAGATTAAATTACGAGCGTCATACTTTCTGATCTCTAATAGCATAAGGGATACTAGCTTTTGGTGACAACGAAACTTCCTAGCTTGTGGACAGAAAAAACCGCGACTCACGAAAATCATGTCCTCTAATTCTTATTACAAAAATTAACGCCACGCTCAAAAGTGAGTCACTGTGATCAACAAAACTTCCTATAACACTATTTTCACTTCAATGAAAGATGATTTAAGGGATTCTGTCGAGAATATCTTTGGGGACCATTACCGCCCATTTATGCTTCAGCATGATTATGCTACCCACCCAACGCAACAGTAAGTTTGTTATATGGGAACCAGATCCAGACCCCCCCACCCCCAATTGGCCAGTTCAATCCCTAGATCACAACCTCATTAAATATGTGTAGGATATCTTCAGAAATGGATAACTAAGGGATAACCCTCCAAAAATGATTTCATATTATCTTTCTGTGGAACGCCATCACTGCGCAGCAAAACTTTTTGACTCAACACAATCGCTTCAGGTGGTTTTTCCAATCCGCAGGATACTACATACAAGATACCGAAAGATCTTGATTTTTTTCCTATGGAAAGTTTATTCGTTGATGGTACAAGCAGTAAATGTTTCTGAATAACTCCTTTTAGGAGTTGAATAAAGAACATTCATGAGATGATTTTCTGTACCACGTACTTTACCCATTGCGTTAGGGGTGACTTTTTTTTTGCAAGAGAAGGATAATATTTCAAGACGACAAAAGAGTAAAAAATAATTTCTCCTTAGATACTTTCAAGTATCTTTTTTTTCACGAATTCTCAAGAGATATTTGGAATAAAGTCGAAATATTTACCAGTGAATAAAGTTCACCATGAATGTAGCATATATCAGTAAAATTTAAAAAATAGAATAAATTCTTAAAATATCAGATGCTTTTACATAATAATAAACACAATTTACTTTAACGTATTCCACTTGAACGTAAACAGTATATAGGAAATTTATCTAAAAAGCCTATTGTCTA
>NW_019775604.1:0-41355 GCF_001039355.2 Lingula anatina | reverse complement strand
TTGTCTAGAGCCCCCCCCCCCCCCTGCTCCCAGAAACTTCATGTATCAGTGTTATAAACCACTGTACTTTGCACAGGGGGTTTCTTATGGGTATTAATTGACTGCACATGTTACATGTTTGTATATACTTTACGTTGCATGTACATGCATATTAGATAACGCGCAATTGGTTCTACCACTTATCATATCAGAATGTTTAATACTTAATGCCTGTATGAAGAAATCTGACAACATTTAATCTTATAGGACACTCAATTTTATAGGACAAGTATTGGCCAGTTTCCTTTTTTCTTTTTCATTTTCTTATTCAATGTCCGGAACTCACTTAGTTCGAAAACGACAAAACACACTTCATATTAGTATTTGAAAAGTCAGCATGCAGAAATTCAACCATATATATATCCCTGTATAACACATATGTAAACAGTTTTCGAAAACCCTGCATCTTCTCGAGGCCATATATCACTCGGCCAGTAAGAATGTTTTTTTTTTTTTTTTTTTTTTTTTTTGCTTGCGGTACTATATCAGTCCTATGCCCACTACCACGTCATCGCTCCCGTCTCAAAACTGTCATGTACTGAATTGAACTTTGTACATCGAACTTTGTATCCTAGCTTCACGCCGTACCGGTATGCTCTGAGAGACGGACAACTTAATTATTCCGTAAAAGGGTCACCTTTATGGACTCCCGCGTCCGACACAGACAATTGATTAACTTCCTCAAAATTGCGTACAGGGGACTTTACTCAAATTCGCAAGCCCTCTACAAAGTCGCTCCTTACTGTGAATTCCTTGATAAATGAAGTTATCTTTAAAGTACATGTGTAAACTACACAGAGTGTTGGTCAGAGCATCACGATGAAGTTTCTGATCAAATTGTTTCTTCAGGGCAAACTTCCTAACTGTTAAATGATGTGAGGCAATCATAAACAAGCAGCCAAGTCGTATATCTTCCAAAGAGACTCCATTCTTCATAGCATAACACGTATTCATGCCTATATTCACAAATTGGACGGTTCAGTTTCACAACTTGGACAAGAGTCGCCATATTGAGAAGCACAGCACATGTGCTGTATCCGCCTCCGGAAGCTTGCCCTGAACACGCAGTAAATGAAGAAATTACAGGAACAGTTTAAAGTGGCCAACATGTTGCACGCGACGTTAAAGTGCGAGTGACTTACGCCGAGATATCCGACAGTGGCGTACAAAACGTGATTTGTAAAAACCGGCAGCTCGCACACGATATACACCACCAGAACCGCGACTAGCATGATCGTGATTTGGGTGTCTTCGGCAGAAGCCGCGGCGTCCGACCCAAATCCTTTCTGGAGCTGGTCCCTTCGCTTTGAGCCCTGCCTCAGGGACACGATAAGGCGCAGGTTGAAGAAGAACAGCGCTGCCAAAGGGAGCAGGAAGGCCAGGGCAATCTGGGTCCCAGTATGGAGAGTGCGGCCCAGCTGTGTCTCTCCGATACCGTAATGGACGAGAACCGGTTCCATTTCCCTTGTACATGGGTCAAACTGCTCAACCGTCCTCTGCCTCCAGAACCATGGCAGGTTGACCAAAACTGCACCAATGGCTGTGACGACGATCATTACACACGTCCGCGTATTCGTGCACCACGAAACGGCTTTAAAGGGCCAACAGACGCCTATGTATCGATCCACTGCCACCAGAACCACAAACCAAAGTCCCAACGTCTGCGCCATCATCCCAAACGGGTACTCCCACGGCTCCATGTACGGCCAAGCGTCCTTGTATTCCTTAAACAGGCCTGTGTAGTCGTAGATAGAGCGGAAGGATTGGAATAGAAGACAATGGGTAAGGTAAAGGATGTCTGCCACGGCCAGAGCAAGGAGAAGATAGAACGAAGTGCATTTTTTGCGTTCCGGCCAAAACACCACGAAAGACAGGACGTTCCCGACGTAACCTATTACACATAGTGTGCCGACAACGACGGTGTCCATATAAAAGGCGGTGGCAGCGTAATTAACGCTTGACGTACAGTTATCGTTGGTGACGTTGTCAACGTGTGATGCATTATTATCTTGTACCGTTAGCGCTATTACGGAGCCATTGTTGTCCATGACGGCAGGCAATATGTCCTTGGACACGCTGTGTATATGGCAGTCGATATGCTCGAATTTTTCTCAACCCTAGAAAGAAAGGAACAATAAGAATTCATATTACATTGTGCACGACATGTCGTCGTTCTTTTTTGTTTTGCTTTATGGTTTACGTAAAAAGGGCGGAGTTGGTTGCATCATTTTGTGTAGCTGCACCAGTAGAGTAGAATAAGTTGCCAATTTTTATTAGACAAATAGAATCACAAGAATCTTTTAAAAAGGAATTAAAAACTCATATTTTTAAGACATTTTATTCATGAATTTTAAATTTTACAATTTTAAGAAACCTTGGATTTTTTACTTTTAATTACTGTTTATTACAATTTAGCTTAGCTCTTATTTATATAAAATATATCTTTACCATTTTTATCTATAAACTTCTTTGTATTTTATGTTGTACAGTCTATTGAACATTTTATGGATTTTAGACTTGAAATAAATATATTATTATTATTATATTATATTATTATTTTTCTTGGTGTTCCCCTGGAGTAAATTCATTTTGTCAATAAAAATTCATAACGTAATTCAGTCGCAATTAATTGTATCCTTTCAGGTTTTGAGTAAAACGGGGAACAGTTTTTCAAAAGTTCGAAATTTTGTGACGTTCACATAATTCACAGACAAGATATCCTAGTTTACCTTCCTTAAACTGAAATTTAAAAAAAAATGCAAAAACATGTTACACCGGGTTTGCGACCGCCTGGAGAACTAATTTTGGCCTATTTTACGATGATAATAACGGGCCAAATTTCGTTCACCAAGAGTAACAAATACATCGTGGTGAAAATGCCAGCGAAAAGTAACAGGAAATATGAATACTTGGAAAATTTTTTCTAATTTTTCCTCGACAGGGCCTGTATTCAAAAAGTGTTTGATTTTGTGAGCAAATTCTAGTCGTTCCATAAAAAAAATCATTCGCCAAGATTGTGTTTTAGTGAAACCGATGCATAAATCATACCCTAAACCTTGGTCTTGATGAGGTTGATTTGAAGTGTACTATTAAGGTTTTTATTTCATCACCACAGGCTCGTAGACCTAGTTCCTAATATAAATAAATGTATCACTAATGTGCAGCATAACTGTATATTTTTGTGCGAGTACAGGTAGTGAGAACAATGTAAGTGAACATTTCAAACCTTTGATAAAGAACATGCGGGTGAAATACTGAAGTTACCGTTCAACAAGCTTGCGTTTGAAAAAAAGTTGTATCCCGTATCTTTTTTCGAGCACAGTGTAATAGAAGGTAAGGTTGGGGAAAATATAGATTAATAACATTATCTATACTACAGTATGTGCAAGGAACGTTACATCATGGTTGTTACACGTAAGATTATGATCGTGTTAATATATTCTGGTGAACATTTCCAAGTGTGAAAATAGGCATTTTGGCATTACCAATTAGTTTCTAATCATACTTATGATGTTTAATGTCACATTTAGTCTGATGTTGCCCATAGTCTATATATGAAAATAAGGCAGACAATCAGGACACGGGACATTACGAAAATGTTCCTATATCATGCTAAGGGATCATTCACATTGAAACTGTCGGTCTACGTAGATTGATCCGACTCAGCTGGTACTTTCGCTGAATGCAATCAGTTTAACATGTTATCACTTCTCTTAGTACTAGTAGAGGTGACACTCACGTCGTCAGCCTAACTTTTTACGTTATTGGGATATTTTTTCAAATATTTTTGAGGTTTCTGTTAGAGTCCCAATTATCTAACTTCATGAAAATTCAATTTTTCTTGAATTGAAAAGTCAAATTATCGTACTGTCTTTAAATCGTAATGTAAACTACTCTTCAACCCATTATCTTTGAGGGCGGGTCGGCAATAAGCACGATCATTCTGTTTCATGTTTTCTGATATACATTCTAGGTGGTCACACAAATAGGTCTCTGGTGCATAAACGAAAACGTAAAATAAAAGTGCAATATTTCGTGCAAGTTGGCAATTTAATCTGAAAATTCATCGCAGACACTTTGTGTAGATCTTAAATGGCAAACTGTCACTCTACGTAGATTCCTTTGGAACAAATTTTAACTTGAGCTTCTTTTGTACCGTTGACGCTTTACCTGTTGATTTTCCAGAGCTGCATTTTTCCTACTGCCACCTTTTTCTCCACGAGCAATGATACAACCTACACCTAACAAACTTGCCATTCTTTTGATTGCAACAATAGGCCAAGCCACACATCAGGCTCTTCTTGAAACTTGCAAATACACTATATTTTACCTTTCGACGTTTTAGATCTTCTTTCACAACTTTAACCGACCTCAAGCTTCCCGCTTCGCAAAGCCATTAAGAGTTAAGAACCCACAATGCAACGCGAATCTATTGTTTTGATGTTCAAGCAGCTACTAAAACTTGGCAAAATACGAAAAAATATCGAATGTATTATGGCTAAGCAGGCACGTAGCCAGGGGGTTCGGGAGAAAGTCTGCTTTCTTTTTTCGGCTGGGTCAAGTGGCGTACATTTAAATGAGGAAGTCTTCTTGTGAAAGCTTTTATTACAAAAAAAAAAAAAAAAAAAAAAAATGCCCGCAGTTAAAATGATTGGTATCTCTTTGTCTTTCGGAATAAGCTTCGTCCCATACTTAGTATTAAGGATGGTGCTCACAAAATGACCGGACGTGTTTTTTTTTTCATTTGTTCCTTATTGTTTACTGCATTTACTAACCCCCATCATGAAACAAAGAAAGCAATTGTGACGGCACATTTACTTATATGAAATCACATCATTTTCTAACGAAAGGAATTAAAGAGAGAAAAGTCTGATAAATCGGGAGAATTTTAGTCTGAATCGGGAGATCGGGAGAAATGTCCCAAAATCGAGAGACTCGAGGCCGACGAGTTAGGGAGAGTTGGCAGGTCTAATGTTTATAGTGTTGACTTTAAATCAATCATACAATATCAAGGATGAAAGTCTATAAATTCAAACTCCATTACTCCATTCTATATGCTCTAACCTGGTCCTGAACCCTATTTACACAATAGCAGTAATGGGCTGTCAAGACAGCTAAGTAAAAGATAATGAAATATTATGACAAATAGCCTGCTACTGCTCAGAATTGGCTATTGGCAGATTCGTGTTGTACTATGTCATGTGAGTTCCGATAGTCAACTTATCATAGACCCAAGCATTTGCTACAGTGTACGAGAAAAAAATAAATATTGTTAATTGTGGTAAAATGAGAAAAATTCCGTAGACTCCACATAATACGGAAATAGTTGTGACCCGGATATTTCCTCCTGCTTCTATAGTACGCATAGACTTGAGTTAGACTCGAACTACTTTTCTGCCAATACCAAATAAAATAAAAGTATTCAAGTGTTCAAAATAAACGATAATTCAAGCTAAATGGTGATTAGGAATGTGGAGTGTACTGTGTACTGTATCAATATGTTAAACGTTTTATACTGATAATGAAGAGTGTAAAAAGTGATACAGTATAACAGAGCGCTCAATACGGGAGTGAATAAGTTATGTCTAAACCAATTTTAGAGTTTTAAAGCCAACTAGATACAATATTGGTGAAACCAGTGGCAATGGAGGGTATTTAGAACAGATGATCCCCGGTGTAAATGATCCACCACTTTATATGGCCAGCCCCGCTTAAAATAAAGTCGCTTAATCCACTGATGCTCTCCCCGCCTTCACACGCGCCATTAAACGGATTTAATCTCGACTCCGATGTTTAATTGCTATAGCCCCTGCAGCGAGGCTGCGGGGAGACCATCAGGAGATTAACGGCATCGCCTCTAAGTGGGTCGGCCAAATTTAGTCCGCGAATCTGTTAGTCCGCGGATCAAATTGTTCTGAATGTATGTGCTATGAATTACACCCCTCCAAGCTGTCTAAATGAGGGGTTAGAATATAATGCATTATAACGCCTGCATATAAATTGCTACCATGGACTTATTCTCTAATAGAAGTGTTATGGCTGTTACAAATTGTATGATGTAGACTTTCAAATACATTTGGGTCAGCCAGGAGAACTGTGGTAAACAATACCACGGGTGTATCCATGAAAATGGTGCCTTTGTCAAACAATGGAATCGTTCCCCATCTAAACATCCTTTGTGCCGTAATTTGATAATAAAATTACCTCAAAATGCAAGTCAAATTCGCTTATCTTTTGTTTAACAAATTAATGGCACCACATGAAAATTACAGTGGTTGAAATGTTTAAAGAACGTCTAAGTGGCATCGAAATCGGCTGGTTTTGCCTGTCATACGTCAAGACAAGTACAGTAGAATACCGGTGTAAATTAATTAAAGAAAAAGTAATTTCAAGATTTGATTGAGGCTTAGACAGTGGGGTACTTGTAATGTACCGTTACATCCATGCATTAGATTATAGATCGTATTGAAAGAATTGCTGTCAAATCCAAACCTGAAGAAAAATATGAAACCTGCTGCCAATAAAGCCACTGGTTGATAGTCGAGTATTTCGTAGCATAATTAGTGGTTTGACCATCAGGCTTTCCACAACCACATTATTAAGACTGTCATACAATTTCTCTATAAATACGTGATGTATCGGTGTGCTTCATCAGATATTAATTTAAAGTACAGACATGCGTCATAGCAACAACGGACCAGTTCAATATTTGATTTTGGAAAAAAAGTATAATAAAGCACGTGCGTCAGCGGCCTACACTTTTATGCTTTGAAGTACCTCTTACTTCAGGTAATTGCATCATCAAACTATCTGTTTCTGCATAGGGAGCAAATATTAGCTCCTCGAATTTTACCATACCACTAGCAGGAGGTAAAAGCGTGGACTGTAATCAATCCTCATAAGCAAACAGCAAGTCCATTTAATTTTGTTGATAACAAGCTCGAATTCGACAATTTGTCATGTGAGATCACTTTAACCTCAATAGACAGTAAGACCGTCACAGACAAACCGACAGACAGACAGACAGACAAGTGAATAGTAGAGGCAATATACTGACCGCTGATGCATAGTTGAAAAACGACTACAAATGCAAACTAAGCGGGGAATGAAGAAACCTAAGGACAAACTTAACAGACACACTGACAGATGAACAAAAGAGAAAGTTATCAGACTGTCAAGCACAGAGAGAGAGAGAGAGAGGGAGAGAGAGAGAGAGAGAGAGAGAGAGAGAGAGAGAAAAATGAAATGAATAAGAACTTTTACATGCATAGCGTTGGGCAAAAATCGCTTTCTGTTAGAATACATGAAAAAAGCAAGAGTTAAGTACCTTATGTGAAAACACTTGTCTCCAAAAAAGGTAACCTAGCTAGCACATGGATGACTTACCTTGATGCAGAATCTCGTGTTTTGTGGAAATTTATGCTGAAAGTCTTACAGAGCAGCATCACAAACTGAACGTGCCAACAAAGTTCACCTCATTCCCGGGATGACAGGCTTTAAAAACAGCCACTGAGGGCCTAGGCGAGCAAAACCAGACGGCGCCATTGGAATACACTTTGTTTTCCAACTGGGAAAAAGATAAATCAGTTTTTTTTCTGCTATGAATCACATTTGCTGTTAATCCAAAAATGCATTAATTGAAGGACTTTTATCTTCACATTTCCACATTTTGTGTTCATTAACGTTCCGATTTATACACATTACATAAAAGCCTGTGGCTTCGCCCACATTGCATAAAATACATTATTCAATGACGAGACTTCAGTCCATTTTCAAGAGATGCCGTTTTCGAACGTCGCTGTCCCAGAAGTAACCAGTATAATCAATTCAGTTTTATATTTATTATTTGAAAGAGCGTGCGAGGAAAAACTTACTATAGTGGGACAAAATATATTTAAAATTGCTTTTATTATAAGATCGCCATACTTCCACATGGTGTTCCAATTTACCGGGGTAGGTGCGTTTCGGTGTTTCCATTGGCACAGTGTTATGGTTTGGGCAGGCATAAATGGCAATTTCCAGACAGAAATCATGGTGATTGCAGTTATTGGTGGAAATTTGACTGTCCAGTGATACAGAGATGAAGTACTAAGAACAGGTGTTGTTCCATTCTTGCATCAATACCCAACTCAAAGCTTGCTTCAGCAGGACAACGCCCGTGACCATACTGCCAGGATAGCATAGGCGTACCTGCTTCAGGAGCAGATCCAGACTCTCCCGTGGCCAGCGCTTAGACCAGACATGTCTCCCATTAAGCGTGCCTGGGATGAATTGGGCAGACGACTTCATTACCGCCACCAAAGCCTGATACTATCATAGAGTTAAGAGCTGCACCGATGGAAGAATGGAAAAAGATGTACCATCATAATAGAACAATCTCAGTGGTGCATCAAACTTATCAAATAAAATTATTCATATTGAATTAACGCATTTCTTTGGTGACCTCTAACCAATCAATTTTTGTTGTGCCATTCGATTTGCACCTTCTACTTGTACTGTAGTATGTCGTGTAGGCTTGACATTTCAATAAATTCCCAATCCACTGGGGTTTTAAGGACACCAGGCAAAGCCATGCCCACTTACAACGTATAAGCTCTGCCAATAACTAGGTAAATTAAACATGTGATTAACGTGACCATTAGCCACAGTGCCATGCCATTATCTATCACCGCCATCCGCACAAGTACGTCCAATTAAACAGAAAGCTCTTTTACGACCCTCTTCCCACATAACAATCGTGTTGCGCGTTATCCCAGGGCAATTCTCACCTCGAAACGGGCAATTTGTATAACGATATATGTCGCCGAGAAGACCTGCTCGAGGTTATTTATCGTCCATCCCGATAAGGTGCCTACTATATCATTATATTGGAAAATTACTTCATTTTTGGTAGGCTTGGTAGGCTGTTCAATCTGCTCATGGACGGCCTCTTCTACTCCTCTGGATTGTCTGATCCACTCCTCCTCTTTGTCGAGGATTTGGACGTGTTTCGTGTCAAATATGTGGCCGGCGTTTTGCAGGTGGATGAATACTGCAAAATCATATTTTCACCTGGACCAGGGCGTCTGTGTTGGTACTGGCACATTCTGCTTTGTAGATGCTGTTTTGTTTCCCTCGAATATGCATCTTTGAATTCACTATCCTTATACACCTAACACCATTGGACACTATTTCCTTGAGCATTCTACCCACAAGCACGGGGGTCTGAAATACCAAATACCACATTTTTTGGGACCGGTGTGACATGACAGAGAGACTCCCATGTTAGAGAGCCCTGTTCTCATTGATTTGCATAGATTAAGCCTCGCCCCAGATTTGACCTACTTACTTCAGGCTATAACCCTAACCATTATTGCTATATGGAGGGTGGACTTTGTGTTACACGGTCCCTCAGTTTTGTCACACCTGGCCCTGGGAGAAATCCCAAGGAGACTGTCACCACGTGACACTGGGACAGCTCAGCTCACCTGAGACAGACCTTGTGAGAAACGTATAGTGCTACTTGCTTCAAGAACCAGTTTCAAGTAAGAGCCAGTATCAGATTCAACTTTTCATTATTTTAGTTAAAACCACAACTGGATGAATCATAACATTCACCTTGAAACCATACATTCGGATCCGTTTTCAAGTAAGCTGTATGTCAACATATCTTTATTTGCAGGATAACCTCTAGTTAAGATCTGGGTAGACAGTCTGTTTTATGCTGGAAAATGCAGTGGGCATGAGGGAATTTATTAAAATTGCAATGTTTGCCACAAAATTTCTTGTCGATATCAAATGGTAGGGCAAAAATAATGCACAACACTTTGCACATGCATACAATATCATACTTTTTTGTTAAAAAAAAGCACGTATGGAATTTTCAGCTGTGTAATGTAATGGGAAAAGTACTATTACTCTCCACTTACTCCCAGACATGAAACAAGGGTATTTAATACCACACATTATGTAATTGTCTTTTTAATCGAAGCACGGCCATTTACCCAATTTTCGCACTTTCCATATTACCTTATTTCCAGATCCTAATGTACAAGATGGCAGTTTGGCATTTTTAATTCCATTTCCGTGTCCTGATTGCCCCATTTGATGGAATTTTTATACTTTGTTCCATTAATCAGGCCACATTTCCCCAAGTAGATTAACAGCCTCGACACGTTTTCTCCCCAAGTTGAAAAAAGCACTTTAAAATCACAGAGACTTATAGGTGATCTGGGATTCGTTTACACTTCGCTTAAGGTGTATTTGAATGAAATTCTATATCTAAATCGATTGATTTCTGTGGGTGTTTCTGAAGATACATGTATGTCCTCCCGCAAGGTCTGACAAACATACACACACACACACGCACACACACACACATGAATATATATAATTGAGAACTCTAAAAAGCTGTGGTCATGTTTTAAGATGTTAACTAGTACATGAACACCTACGAGCCCAGTGGGAACTATCCGATTTGCCAAATTTATCACGCAGTCGTTAAGTAATTTGTCAGTCGTGCACGTACATTGGCAAGGTCTTTTTTAAAAACATAACCATTACCAAAGAATCGCCCTTTTTTCACCTGGCTGTGTATTAGAATTCACATCCGTTACTTTAAATATATATATGCCATTACTAAATAGTAATTCTCTAGGGAAGAGGCTCAAAAAAGCCATTTCGGTACGGTCTCTGGAAATAAAGTGCAAATTATAACACTTCGAGAAAACTGCAGATGCGTGGCAACAATACTGATAGAGATCTAGATTAATAAAAAATTAAAAGCGCTTGCACTAACGTAAGCAGTGAGGACACTAACCTCGTTATGTTTAGCAAAATGTCCAAATAAAACTCATTAATACGTTTGTAATTGCCACATTAATGCTAAACAGACATTAATGGACCTATGGTCAAGTGATATTTCCTTGAAAATAGACACATTTCAGGAATATTTTATCCAATGGACATATACAGAGAGTGCCGTATTAATATCTCTGAAAACGGACAGGAGTAACCATTATTTCCATTGCTAAGGAAATGTATTTAAATGTGAATAAACAGAACACAGAAACTGGACAAATGACAATAACTAGGAGCTTGATTCAGGTCAAACATTTGTAAATGACTGTCCTTAATTTGACTCTGAAACGCTATACCGCTGCATCAATAAACATCAGGTTTTCCAACAACATTATGTACAACTTTACTTTTATTATTATTATTATTATTATTATTATTATTATTATTATTATTATTATTTTCAAGAATAAATGAGATGGTGATGAAACAGAAAAAAGAAATAAAAACGGCTGCCTGTGCGAACATCATTCAGTCATCTTATTGTCTGCATTGATTAAACAACTTAACATTTACAAACATACTAGAAATTACGTAGGCCCTAAACATCGGACCTGTTCAGCAAAAAATTGCATAAAACCGTTTTAAAACTAGCTGTAGGAAGCATACATCCTGATGAAATTAAATGTCTCATAAGGCATACCTTTATCAACTGACCTACCAAATTGAACTAATAACTTATGCAGGCCAGTAATCAGGGAGTTCGGGTTGTGGGGTGTTCGAATGAACCGCCGATTTTCGGAGAAAAGTTCCGCCCTGGGTACATTTTTATCTAGGTACACGAATTTCAGGAAGGTTTCATGGTAAAAGATTCACGTTTTTAGAAAAAAAACTTCAAAAATTCTGGCTATACGGGCCAGTAGGCCTAGTATTCATTAACCCTCTACCAGGCCCACAGAGAAAAAAATCTTCATTATAAAATCACAGAAATTTTTTCTGGTTATTCACTAGCTGTGCACATTCTCTGTTCTGTGTCCAGCATTGCTAGAATTTTTCCACAGCTACTTACTACATGTAGAGAGGTGCGTTATCCAGGC
Source organism: Lingula anatina (assembly GCF_001039355.2). The sequence continues at coordinate 29,443 of NW_019775604.1, read as the reverse complement.
CATCATCCATTATGTACTGGATAGTAGGTGGCTGTGATCAAACAGTTTTCTTCTTTTAACGTTGGTCTTAAATTCAAACAGTTTTAGCCAGGCAGATGTTGGGTGTTCCCCGCAAGACTCTTATTAATTTACTTTTTTTATTATTTCTATATCGAAGAACCATGACTTATATAGGCTACACTTGTCATCTCACCTAAAAACAGGCTTTTTAAAATAATCAGTTGCTTTGGCCGAGAACGGTAGGTCCTACATGTAGGCCTACATGAAGCACTCGGTTTGGCAGACATGTCTTTCAGTAAACCGTTGCAAATGGGCAGTTGGTCAATATTCTCTGTCTAGTGTGCTAGGTCTTGGATCTAAATAAAGTATAGCATTAGTTGCGACGTGTTGCTCTACATGTACAGGGGGTAGGCCTACATGTACGGTATGCAGTCATTACGACATTTTAGGTCATTTTATTTTTGAATTTTGCATGAGTCGATGATTTAGGGCCATAAAACCACTTACAGGAAATTAAAACTGGATGATAATCGACAGATATAATTAATTGATAACTTAGCAGATATTAACTTGATAAAGGCTACCCGCCACACAACCAGTGCTTGAACCTAAAATTTTGATTGTGCTAGGTGTGACAGCCTGTATCACCCAGCGCAATGTGACGTCAATCGCGAGTTGTCCTTCCACTACAGCTGCATTCGCCATCTTGGAAATGGGAAAGATGAGGTAGCTCCCGTAAAAGATTCGTCCAAATCTTCAATTTCTCAGGAATTACCGAAGAATGGGTCGTTCAAGGAGTCGCAGTCGGTCGTCTACAAGACACAGACACAAAAGCAAGCACAAAAAACACAGATCGAGGTCCCGATCGCGAGATAGAGCGGCGAGACGGAGTAGGCATCGATCGAGGTCGAGAGACCGAGACAGACGATCAAGGTAACATCAATGTCAGCGGGCTTGGTCAGGCTCTGCCTGTTTCTTATCTAAGAAAAGTATCAAAATACTTATGGCTCTGGTTGTATACATGCGTTTTGAGAAGAACATTGTGCAACGTGTGGAGAATTTTTATCCCTTTGATATTTTCATTGTTTTATCATGACAATGAAGCCGCGTGTGCTTTTGACTCGACTGGTATTGTGTCGGTATTGTTGTCCAAGGTACAAGTGCGCCCTTATTATAGAGGTACTACTTCTCATATTGCCAGTAGCTTGTCATTTTCATTAGTCTTTAAAGTTTAAACCCATCAAAAATTCCTTTACAATGAAAATTATTTGCTTGGTTTGTGGAATTGGTGGTGGTTCAGTTGGCAAGGGTGCAACTTTTTGACTTGATATTAATTTGGATATTGGAAACATTTTAGCAGTTGTGGTAAGTTTGAACCGTAAGAATACTTGCAAATAAAATTTTACATAGCCATGGATTAATTTTATCCTTATTCTTAATTTGCAGCTTTTGGTTTTGTTAACATTCTTACTTGTCTCTTTCAAGTTGCTTTTGTTCCAAATGCTTTGCAAATTGTTTGCTTAGAAACAACCATAAATGTACTATTTATTTGACAGTGGGTTTACTTATACAATATATATTTCAGTACTGATAACTATTTTATTTTTATTTAAATTAATTTGTTTATTTTCCCCAGAAAACGCTCTTACTCCTCAAGCAGTTCTGACAGTGATCTTGATGTTCTTGCGCCAACCAAAGTATTGGAAGAAAAGAAAAAAGAAGATGAAGAAAAACAAGCAGAGATGGAAAGGTTACGGTTGGAGTAAGTACAGTGGGGTTGTTAATACCAGTTTTTGAGTTTCCAGTGAAGACATGCCTGCATAATGTAGAACATATTATCTTAACAGGTTATTTGATTGCAATTCTATCCCATGCTTACATAAAGCATTTTTTTTGGCTACATAATTAAATGATCTTAATTGCATCAAAGTAAAGTATGTGTGTGAAGATAAATCTGACAAGATAAAATACTTCATTATTTATGTTAACCAAATTAGTTAATGTGATAGAATTATGAAATGAATTTACTGCTTAGCTGCATGTCTTATTTTTGAAATGTTCATGTTTTTTGTGTTTAAAATACTTTTGTAAAACCATTAGCGATATGCTGTTAATTATATCATAATGACTTTTTGTTTGTGTTTATGGCCATATTTAATTGCATTTTTAATATTTTAGGCGTCAGAAAGCTTTAGAAGAAAAACTCATAGAGGAAGAAGTAGCAAAACGAGTGGAAGAATTGGTAGCTAAACGAGTAGCTGAAGAGCTAGAGAAACGCAAAGATGAGATTGAAGCCGAGGTGCTACGAAGAGTAGAAGAGGCAAAGCGCATCATGGAGAAACAGATGTTAGAAGAAATGGAGAAACAGAGGGCCGCGGAAGTGGAGGCACAAAAGCGTAAAGAGGTACTGCTAAGTTCTGAAGTTTGTTTAGGGGGGTGGTGGCACATCCCACGCGGGGACATCAGATAACAATGTGACAGAGACCCCCAATATTTCATCACACAGTCACAGCCAGTGAAGTTAGCAAAGTAGATTAAATCCTGAGTCAAGTATTGTATAGTTGTACCTTAAGTTGTATTTAGAATGATAAGCTTAGTTTCTTTTAAACTGCTTTAGGAGGCAGGGATGACATTCTTTCCCAGATTTCAGGGATTTTTTTTTTTCTCTGACCCAATCATATCTCTTTGCATATGGGGCTCATTTTGGTTACTCAGTCTCAGGCATTGGTTTTCAGTACTGAAAAGTCTGAAAAAGCCAATGAAAGAGAAGCAATTTAGGCACTTAAACATTGAAAAACTTGAGTAAAGAAGCAGCTAGGATATGAAATCATGGATTGTATATAACATAAATCGAAAGTGAGAATAACATAAAAGATGATAATGTCTGTGACATATTCCAACAAACACATGTAACATGAAACTGCTGATGTAGAATGTATGACACTAGCCAAGTTCAGCTAGTCACATGAATTCTATATGAAAAAAACATGGGAGCAGTCCTTAATTTCGTAACAGCTGTGCAATGTGCCACCACCTTCCTTCAAGTACTGGCCGTGAAAGTGCAACGAGACTGGCTGCTTGAAAAAAGATGCCCAAAAACTGCTGTTGTTCTGCCAGACCTATCCCCTCCCCTTTCCTCGCCCCTCGTCATTTCTTTTTCACCCCTTTCCTTATTGACTAGCAGTATGAGCTGCCTTGCTCTGTTCTCTACTAGTGTAACTGGCTCACTTGGTTAAGATTTTAAAAGGAATTTGAAATGCAGAAAGTTTTTATTTTTTTTTTTTACATTTTTTTAATTGTTGTTTTTCTTACCCTTTGTTCTTTGACATGTTTATGTTTGCCTCTGATATTACTTGCTTCTATACTACTCAATCATTTTCCTAAATGTAAAAAGGTATTTTGAAGCTAAACAAATAAGTTCAAGAATGTATTGTCTACAGTGTAATATCTTTGTTGTTTGTTTGATGGTGTGGGGGTGGGGGAGGGGAAAGGGTGTACAAGTCATATTGCATGCTTTTAACCTTGAAAGATAACTCAAACATCGGATATTACCAGAAATTTGGATGTTTGTGTGTTATATATATATATATATATATGCCCCCTGGACCCCCATATGGCACTTGCATTTCCAGAATTTTTTTTGAAAGTTTCACTTTCATCTTTGAGAGTTACAGCTTACAAAGTAGCATTTGAAATGTACACTTTCATGCATCAAAGGACAACTAGTTTATCCCTTGGACTGAACAATTCCAACGCACAAAAGCAGACTTCATTGTCTTTGGCCATTTCTCTTCTAGCAACCAGTTTTCAAGCGTAAGGCCAGGACTTGTAAACCAACTGTTTGTGATAAATGAATTCTGTAACATTCCCATTAGCATAAATATTATCTCTTGTTTTGTTTTTCTTGCATTAACCCTATTTTATCCTTAGGTGTTTCACCAAGCAGTCTACTGCACAGAGCTAGGGTGGCCCACTGTGCTGCAAGTATCAATTTGTTTTTATATGCATTGTTGCTATGGTCAGTTGCTATGGCACATTGCAAGTTACTATGGTCACAGTATAACAATGTGTTTTGGTCTGTGTGTGACCAATGTGGTAAGTCCATTGGTCAGTTTATTGGTCAGGTTGACCATTGAGGGGTGGGAGGTCAGATTTTCATTTGTCTGACTGCCCCCCACCCTGTGTAATTTGAATGATCAGTTTTCTGATGAACTTTGTGTTAATTGGACATTTAACTCCACAAGTTTTGCTCAGTATGGTTGCAGCATGCGGAGACTAGAGAAGATTTTACGTACGTACGACACACGAGTCAAACTACTTACGTAAGCTTGGACTGGGTGAGGTATATGACTACAACGGCATCCACATATGATAAGTCACACTGTGAGTTGGGCAGGAATATTTTGACACAGAGATTTACACCTTGGAGCTGCTGTAAATTTTGAATTACCAAAAACATTTCTGTAATGTTTTGACAAAATATGTGATTTTTTTTTTTTTTTTTTCATTTTTATCTAAATTTCAAAAATAATCTTTGTCTTTTGTCATGACTCAATGCTAACAAATTTTGGAAAAAAATGTATTTTATTTTCTCAATCACTGGTGCAAAATCTCCAGTAAGTGTTGCCCTCATATTTGGATGCTGCACTGTGAGTGTCAGTGTATGCATATGTGGCAGTTATGTGGCTGCCTCCCTACTGAATGTATATTCCAGTTACATATATGACATATTTTTGTATGTATTTTTATATGTATATATTGTTATAGGTTTTTATATAGACTTTGAATTAGTACTTATATTAATATGTGGTGAGATAAGGGGGGAGGGGTACTTAAACATTTAGAAAATGTTCCTTTGGAAATGGTAATATTTTGCTTTATTTGTGAGCTTATCTAGATATTTATTATTTTTAATTTATGGTCAGTAGTAAAGTGGGAGAATTTTCAACCACATGCCATGTTATTACCATTATCGACATATTTGTAGGAGGAGGAACGCCGCAAACGGGAAGAGCTGGAAAATATTATGAAAGAGAATAATAGAAAAGTTGAAGAAGCACAAAGAAAACTGGTGAGTGCATTTTAGTCATTATTCCATGTGCTTTACTCAGGGATGAGTTTTTTTTTTTTAGACTATCAGTGGATTTCAGACTTTATGGGAGCCCAAAATATCATTGGCCTAGGTGGCCCTTTGCACCCCGAGCCATATTTTCTGACTTTCTTACTCATCCCTGTCTTTCGCAGTTGAAATAACTGAAACATAAGGATTGAAGCTGGAAGAGATTTGTTTGTCTACTAGATAAGCTTTAAAATAGTATAAATCTGCATAAATTGCAAGACAGGGTTTAAGGAAATATTATGCAAGATTATAATGCAAAAAGTGATTAATTGATAAAAATATGAATTATTGTATAGATAAGCTAATTAATTTTCACAAGGTCATCAACATTTTACAATCTTCAAGTGTTTACAAGCTGTGATTCTAGTTAGTATTTAACTCCGATATTAATACCCCACAATGAATAATTTTAGAAGTTTTTTTTTAATCTCCTTGCTAAGCCACATGTAACATGTACATTATTAAGAAGCATTTCTTTCAGTAATGTCTGTACTTATTGTTATTAATTTATTTAATTATTATTATTATTATTTTTAATTTCAAGGCTGAAGAGCAACTGAAACTTGTTGAAGAACAGCGCAAAATGTTAGAAGAACGTCAGCGTTTAGAAGACGAACAGAAACAGAAAGTTAAGAAGGAACAGGAGGTTATACTAAACAAAAAGAACGCCAGACCTCGACTCTCATTCTCGCTTGGTGGAAAATGATGAAACGGGACAATCCTGAGTTGCCAGGAAAAAACTACAAAGTTCATTTATAAACTGAGTTGCAGCAATGATTTGAATGCTATGTGTAGCATCAGACACAGTGCAAAAATGTCAGAACTGTTCAAAAAGTGTGCAAAATGTGGAGCAAAAGGCACAGTATGAGCTGAATTTAAAGGGACTGAAGCTTCTTCTATGTGAGAACTATGTTGTCTAAGTAAGAGAATTGTGATGTCATTTTCAGTTGTTCGGGGGTGGACCTAAACATGAGACCCAGTTTTTGGACACCAATTTGATCCTTACCCCAAGAATAACTGTGGGAGCGTTATTTATTATATAATTGACACACTGTAATATAGGACTCCCCACAAATGTCTCGGAAGGCTAAAAGCACGGCCCAGTGTACACTTAAATGCTGAAAAGATGTTAATATCTCAGGGGCTGATCCAACTGTAAGCCGTAGTCGTTTTAAGTTGTGCACCGTATGTCAACCTGTTTATTGGGGGAAAGGGGGGGGGAGGGTGTTTCCCTGGGGGAGGGAGGGGGGTATGCTGAAGGCCTCAAATAAAGAACAGTTGTGAAGTTGGGAGAGAAGAAATTGAACGAGGGAAACTTCTCTTTTATTTTAAAATGGTTAATTTTAGGAGGAGGGGGGGGGGGCACTCTGGGCACTTCGGGGGGAAGGGGATGGGTGCGTTAATAATTTAACAATACAATGGAACCTAGGTAGGTATGGTACTTATCTGTGCTGTTCATTTTGTTAAATTCTTCATTAGGGACGGATGGAGACCTTTTATACATAATAAAAGAAAGTTCAAAACGACTTGTTTTCATTTCTCTTTTATGTGCTATTTTACTTGAAATTAAACCTATTAACGTTTTCAATTTCCTATTGCTTATACGACTTAACGATAAGATGTCTTATGATTATCTATTATTTTATTATCTAAAGTGAAATTAATTAAAATTAAAACAATACTATCCTCTTCTTATTACCGGGGTAACGAAACTGAGGGTCCGTGTTACAAAGTCCGCCCTCCACACAGTTATAATAGGGTTAGTTTGACCTAAGTGGGTCAGATCTATTTATTTCTATTGAATTTAAAATTGTAATAAGCATGTTTCAAAACCACCTCTTCATCAGAAATGACACAAAGTACATACCTTTCATTTTGGTTTGAAATTATCACCTGTCTAACTGTGACTATATTCCTAACCCCATTTCGTCCGAAATTCCACTGAACAACTGTGGTTTCGGCTTGACAATTTGTTTGGCTGCAGTCCCACATTAAATGTTTAGCGCCCACAAGCTGCTCATTCACAACAAATACTTAATAACAAGTCATGGCCAAAATGTGTCAAACACTTCGCCAGAAATTGGCGACAGTTGACCAGCGAACGTATAGACAAGTTTATTCAACGAAACATCGCTCTGGGTGGTCTCATTAGGTTTTAGGGATGTTTTAATGACGTAAGTTGGAGTACCTTCTCTCGGAATGTATGCCAAATAATACACTGCCACCATCTAGCACCAATCAGTAGCAAGTTTCCATAACACGTGACCAAGGGCCAGTCTCACTCTTGCTGCTTGTTAGAACTGACATCAAAATTCGTCGGTGTATTTTCATTCCTGTGTAACAAAAGAATCCCCAGGTAAGCACTCCGAATCTTACGCTTATTGCCATTCTTACATACGTTGTCTCTTGTTCTTGCTTTCTCTCTTTTCATTTTCTTTCTTTTCTTTTCCACCACCCCCACCCTTCGGCTTTTAATGGGTGGGGCGCATTTGCACCCCTACCTTTAATAATAACATCTTTCTTTTCAGTTGATTTTCACACTGTTATTATAATGCATTAGCTTTATTGCATAATTATCTTTACTTTCCCCGTGTCAAATATCCCAGTGTCTCCCTTCGCGACAAAGTTCTCATGCAATTATTAAACAGAGAAAAAAAATCTTCTATTTCTGTAGTATTTTAAATGCCATTAACACCTCTCACTGACGCTGGATGAGTTCGTCTTCAATTTCTGAACAGTCTCCTTGGGATCATGCGATGTGGAGTGGAGTAAAATGACATTGATATTTATGTGCTTTTTCTGAACGAAATAACTCTGTACATGTCGAGCAAAAACCATGGCAACTTCTGTTAGTTGCGAATTCACCTCAAGGACACGTTGTGCTGGCTGTTTCTCCTTCGACATATTCTATCTTGATAAACAGTAGAAAACATTCAAAAATAATACTTTTCTAATAAATCCGGTTATCATATTTCTCTATAATGTTTTCTTGCACCAAGGCAGAGATATGAAGTTTAAATAATTTAATCATTGGTGTTATATAATACAAACTCGACAAAACTAATATACGAAGAATAAATCATAGTATTCAGAATTTTACTGTAATGATTCCGACGACCTGAACGATTTTTATGTCATTGTTCAGAACAAGTAGAGTCGTTTACATTGCGCATGACACAATGTCATTAGGGTCCATTGTGCTTTGATGCACTGTCACTCAAGGCCCGTTTACAGTTGAAATGGATCGACCCAACTGTGACTGCCCATCTAATTTGGCTGGCTCTCTAAGATTGGTCGTACTAAGTGAGGTCAGATGATCTTAACTGGTTACGTGCATTTGATACATTTACGGCGCCCAAGTTGTTTAATGATTCAGTGAACGCATGCGTTAAATTACAGACATTGTTACGAGAACAGTTACTTCCACTGAAGTCAATTCAGCGAACTGTTTAGGCTGTGAAAAATATTGATGATGCTATAGAGTCTTAAGGAAGCTTCCGATCGCTGATGCGTCCCACTAGTGCCAAAGAAGTAGTATTGATTACTACAACCATGTGACTTCGTGAGAATGATGTAATCTCTGAGATACATGGAACTAGACACACCCTCCATATTAGATGAGTAATTGCAAGCAAACTAACACTTCAAAATCTGAGAAAAAATTGATATCTTCCACACAATGGAAGACAGACATGATACTGGTCAGCGAGAATATCGTCTGTGGAACATTTTCATCTTGGTGATATATTTGACCGGTCAACGATGCGTCGGTCAAGTGTTGTACAATCATTTTGAAGTGACCAAGGGAGCCGTTCTGACCTCACCTTCCTGGATGACGGCCAGCTCTAGAAGTCCCGTAGCCTGCGCTGTGCTGTGTAGCCGGACGCCTGAATGCCGTTCATGTAACTTTTATAAAAACACACCAAGGGGAGAGGGTAAATATTGTGAAAGATGCACAGCTTATTCAATAAAATTATAGTGTGATTAAATTTAAAGGGGCTAGTACCGCCTGCATTGAACAGAAACCCGTGTTGCAAAACTATACATTGAAATAGTGACAGACGTGTCCGTGCTTTTTTCTGTTAAAAACAATTTCTGTAAAAAGAAAAAAATCTTGAATCTAGTGTGATCATGTTTCAAGTGAGGATATCGTCACTATTACAGTTTGTATGCGAACGAAAAATCAACCAGACCAAATCCAAATATTTTTGCACTTCCACCTGTTACAGAAAATTGCCAGCTGTATACTCGAAAAGCTGCAAGCAACGATTTGGTACAGCATGACAGTGGTTTATATTTCACACATTTGTCCAGGGGTGAGGTGAGGTCTTTTCTTTAACATGAATGTTACTCTCTTAATAGATCGATTTACATTAAAATTCATTTATGTTTTATAATAATAATAATAATAATAATAATAATAATAATAATTTATTCCAGCATTAAATGTGACAGTTACATTTGTTAGCCCTCTATACTACAAATATATAAATAAATAAATAGTTATACATCACTATGGATTACTACTTATACAGTGTTTAAGAATATTAATTACAGCGTATACGTTTTAGTAATTACAACTCTGGATAGTGGTTGGAAAGAGATTCATGTACTGGGTGGTCGGCTCAGGCTTTAGTTAAAATGAGAGACTAAGTGAGTGACAAGATTCCGCAAAGGCGAACCCGAAGTAAAGGAGAAACAAAATACAATAATATTTTTATAACCCGCATAATATTAAAGTATTTAATATGTCTGTTTCAGGAAGTAACAGATTGTAATGAGGCGGGTAAGTTTATGCTGCGAACTGGTTTCTTCGGGCTACGCGAAGTTTGTTTTGACTTAATCCACGATGTATTTGTACATGTATCCATTGAGTTTTCCCCTTTTGCAAGTACACTAATAATAAATGGCAGCAGCCGAATATGAATGAAATGCCGAATATGAAAGTTTGAAACTGTTGACCATTTGGTATTTATATGCACTTAAAATTGTTGGACCTCGTCCACTTGAACAACCAGACAAAATGCACTACACTCTTATAGACCCTATAACTAGCGGGTTTCATGTAGATCCTCTACAGACTATACATGTAGCCCTAACATTTATAAAACGTTGTTTTCTTAACAGACTACAGAGGAATGATTACCATCCAAATAAACAAATTTGGAATGAAGGACGTTTATTGCGACAACGGATGGATTATTGTGATGCGAAGATACAACAGTACGATGGATTTTCAGAGAAACTGGACAGAGTATAAAAATGGCTTTGGTGATCAACGTGACCAGTTTTGGATGGGAAACGAGGCTCTCCACGCGTTAACCAATCAGGGAAACTATTCCATGCAGATTGACATGCTGTCTTGTAATGGAAACTTCTACTATGCCAGATGGAACCTATTTCGGATTGAAAACGAAACCCAAAAGTATGCCGTAGAAGCTATCAGCGTAGAATCTTTTAACACATCTTCTAACTCTAACCTTGATGACGTGCATGGCAGAAGATTTGGCACGTACGACGTCCCCATTGGTGACTGTAGTGAGGAGAGAGGTAAGCTTGTTTCTTTTTAAGACCTAGGAAAAATGAATTTTTTAAAAATCTTATCCAACTATGAAAAATTGTTGTTGTGGTCCCATGTTTTAGGTCGCATTCAAAACAGCGGACCAACTAGTCCGAGGATCAGATTTGGCGACCCACTTAAAAGCTTGCTGTCTAATCCCTTAACAGACATTAAGGGTAATTTAAAAAATTAAGATTTCAAATAAATGATTAAACAATAACGCTTGAAATATCTATGCCATGTATGCGTGAAATTCAAATGAATCCAAATTGTATGTGCAATGCAGTGAGAGGGATTGTAATTGCGATGCTTTTAACACACTTTTTAACAGTGCCAGAACAAACCTGGTCTCAAAACATAATGCTTGTTTTGTACAGTTGTATCTCCATCGGCGACCGTTTTCTATGTCTGCTCTTCTGTGTAATGGATGGATACGTCGCGTACGACTCTATTTAGTTTCTATTATTCTAATAAAGAATAACTCTGATTTATCATATAAAGATATTTTGACACCACAATAGAACCAGAACGTCACTGCTACAGTGCCGCCGGAATCTTAGTTTACTTACCCTGCGCGGCGCTGCTGGTTGTCCCTGCGCCCTGTCCCGATATATAAATACGGGAATTACAATACAGCAATACATTACCTGATTGGCGATCATTTCCCCCTTTTCAGGCGGAGGGTGGTGGTTCAACCATTGTGCCCGGTGGCATCTCACGGGGTACTATCCCGACTGCGATATGACGGAAAGACGAGAGAAACGAATGAAATTCGTTCCCATCACTAATACGAACTGTGATCGGGGGTGTCTACTCCAAGCTGCTACGATGAAGATCCGGAGAAATGTTTAGAACTACTCGTAACATCAGGGGCTCAAAATTTTTGGCGTGACTCAGAGTCTTATAAAATCACTTCCCTGTACCATTTATGTAGACTTTTTCTCTGACGCAGAGATTCTCTCTCACAATGCAGAGAATTACCGTCAATTTTACCAGAGACATTATCTGTGAATATCTAGTGAAAAATCAGTCCGTGGTCTTGGTAGAGGGTATAAAATCACTGGAACTTTGTTTTGGGTCAGGTTAAATACACCAAGGCACCATTCCCTTAGGTACCACCGGAATAGGTGGATTGACCCAACTATACGGGGACTCTCACTGACTGCAATCAGTTTAACTGAATAACACGCCTCCTCCTGGCATTTAGCAAAATACAGAAAAGCTGGTGATTGTGAGTACTTTTGAGACGAGGCGTGTCGTTCGTTTGAAATAAATTGCTCATACACAGACAAACGTAATGGGTTCGTTGGAATTACGTCGTATACATCTCAAGCACGCAAGCAATCGTTGGTGTACGTTTGCATACGCAGAGGAAAGTAAAATGTTTGAGCGTTTACGTGCGTATGAGTCGTACGTTATTCATACGTTTGTGATATGCTGGGCATACGACGGTTGCACTTAGTTGACGCTTAGGAAAATCACAGTTAAGCTTCTAATACGGTGGTCGCTGTATGTATCGTAAAGCGTATATGCAACGTAATACTGACGAACTTGTGGTGTATGGAACGTTTATTTACGATTGATCTTCGTATGTAAACGTATGTCTGCGTTAATTAACTTATCCCTTGCATATATAGGCGTATGAAGAAAAATATTTTGTTTACCTAAGGTATGATGCGCGTTTTGTTTTATGTGGTATAAAAAAAAAGAATCCATTGCCCACATCTTTTTCGCAAACGTTTCAGATTGAGATAATGGAAGTATCTATTTTTAAGAGTTGGATCTGATCCAGTTCATTGCTGTGAACAAAAGAAAAGTACAGGTACACTTCGCACATATTACTCATACGCTCATTTGCGTTACTCGAACCTTTATTAAACGCCCAAGATCATATGTGCTAATCAAGTACTCATATGCGTTAATTAAACCCACACATACGGTTCTCATCCGTTTCTCAAACGAACATATACATGTCCCCCTAATTGCGATTACATACGCTTATATCGTGTTTCACTAATACGATATTCAAACGCAAGGTACACCATGTAGATATGCTACCCTACGCCTTTTTTTCTCATACGCTGTAAAAAAGATGATTTCCTACGCTCAAAATTGTGCTTATAATCGATTTCACATACGAAATTCATTCNCTTTAAACATGGACAAGCAGATAGCCAACGTGAAAAAATCTTGTTTGTATCACATAAGAAACATCAGTTCCCTACGAAATAATTTAACAGATTCTGCCACTGCCACGGTCATTCATGCCCTAGTAACATCAAGGCTTGATTACTGTAACTCCTTGCTTTATGGATGCGGCATAGAAAGAACAAAGAAAGTCCAACGCATTCAAAATATATCAGCACGTCTTCTTACCCGAACTTCTATGGAGAATCACATGACACCGATATTAAAACAACTTCACTGGCTACCTGTAAACGCCCGGATCTTATTCAAACTTTTAACTCATGCTCATGCGGCTTTTTACGGACTTGCACCAGATTTTATTTGTGATCTTGTATCTCATTACACACCAAACCGTACCTTAAGATCTAAGGATCAATTATTACTAAAACCACAGAACGCAAGACTAAAATCTTTTGGCGAAAAATCATTCCAGTACGCAGCACCACATGAGTGGAATAAATTACCTCTAGACTTGAGAAGCATTAGCTCAGTGAAGGATTTTAAAAAAGCTTTAAAAACATACCTTTTTCACAAATTTTATTAAAGAACATTTTATAACTCGGAAATATTAACTGGGCATCATTATCTTAACTCAGACTATTAAGTCATAATTTTATTAGGGGGCCTAATTCAATTCATCTTACTGTGTTTTAGGTTTTTAGTTTGTAAAGTCTACAGAACATATTTTATGGATTTTAGACTTTAAATAAATATATTATTATTATTAAATATATTAAAGAAAAAACTATATTTTCACAAATGACGGCCTTTATAAAGTATTGATATCTCTTGAAAGGACTGACATCGATATATTCATTTAAAAATATGAGCGCATCTAGACAAACCCTGTACATCAACCCAGACACAAAGACCCGGTGGGGACATGCGTCATTCTGTAACACAGCAAAAGCAACTCAATATGGCTCTGTTATTTCCCTCACAAACATTTCCTGCACCAAAACAGATATCGACAGTTCACATAGTGGATTATAAAAAGGACTCCGCAAAATAATACATGTGGAATAATGAATAGTGTATTGCTGTTATGGGCTCATCGACAAAATAAACGGTTACCTTAGCAATGTTTTGCATGCCAAACGCTGCTCATTGCGTCCCAGTGGTACCAGGAGAGTACACGTATAAGCTTCAAATACTTAGGTACAATGGTGCAACGTAAAAATCAAGTGTCCATTAGATGATTGATTGAGAGCAAACTTTCTATCCCGAGATAAAAAGAGTAGGCATCGTCCACATTCTTAATGCAGAACCAAGTATATGGCCCGGCAGCGAGAATATCGTTTATGCAACATTTTCATCTTGGTGATATATCTGACCGGTCAACGATGCGTGGGTCTAGTGTTGTACAACCATTTTGATGTGACCAAGGGAGCCATTCTGGCCTCACCTTCCTGGAAGACGGTCAGCTCTAGAAGTTCCGTAGCCTGCGCTGTGCTGTGCAGCCGGATGCCTGAATGCCGTTCATGTAACTTCTATAGAAACACACCAAGGGGAGAAGGTAAGTGTTTTGAAAGTTGTTCAGCGCATTCAAGACTAAAATTACCGGGGCGGGAACCACTCATCCCCAAATAAACAAATCCGACATTTTTTTTATTTGAAGAAACCAAAGCAAAGCTATTTAGATGATAAAAACCGTTTTCATATAAAATGAAATTTTTGAGGGAGTGTAGAGAAAAATCTTCCCTTTCATTTTCATGAATTTCGCTCATCTACATGTTTAAAGTAAGGGCATGAAAATTCTTATAAAAACGAAAAATTACCTAGATCCTTTACCAATATTTTTGCATTTCTACCTGTTACAGAAAATTGCGAACTGAATACCCAAAGAGCTGCAAGCACTGATTTGGTTCACAATGACAGCGGCTTATATTTAACGTACAAGCCTAAGGAGGAGGTGAGATCCTGTTTCTAACAACATGCGTGCTATTTTGTAACAAGGCTCATCAAAAAATTAGTTTTCTTATTGCACAGTGGCGGATTTAGTGGGTGGGGTGTCAAAGATGTCTTGCCCCCTCCCCCCCCCCCCTCTTCGGTTTCTGAAAAAAATCACATCAATATCCCTTCTTGAAATTTGACTAGCTGATTCATAGTTTTAAACCGTACCAAATGGCACCGTTTGCCCTCCAAAACACATTTTTTTCGGGATCATTGACAAGGGGGAGGGGAGGGGGCTTCCATTCCTTAAAAAAGCCCCCCCCCCCCTCAAATAATTCTGGATCTGCCCCTGTTGCTTCTTACAACTCGGTGACAGTACCTGGCAGGAGAAGGATGATTGACCCATGCCTTAGTTGAAAAGAAACATACATTGATCTTGAGTAAAATGACTCTGCAAGAGAAGCAAAATATTAAAGATTTTTTCTTAATCCTATTAACAAAAAAAACGGTATTATAAAACAGTTTTATCTGTTTTAGGTAGTAACAGATTGTGATGATCCAGGTAAGTTACGGCTGTGAATTACCTATTTAGTTTTTTGAGCCACCTCCATTTTTTCCTTTGAAGCGATAATTCCACAACACTTGATAGTTAGTAGCTACAGTGTGCATGTATTAGATAATTGACGTAAATTTTTGAAACTGTTGACCATGTTATTTTATGCCATTGATATGTTAGCTACATATATATTCGCATTACCCATCAAACAAAATGCATTTCACTGTAGTGCAGTTGAAACAGGAGTTGTAACTCCTTAAGTCCCATTTAAAAATATTGGTCATGGTGATTTCTGTTGACAGATTACAGCGGAATGGTTGCCATGCAAATAACCGAATTTGGAATTAAGGACGTTTATTGCGACATCGGATGGATTATTGTGATGAGAAGGTATAACAGTACGATGGATTTTCACAGGAACTGGGCCGAGTACAAAAATGGCTTTGGTGACCCACGTGACCAGTTTTGGATGGGAAACGAGGCTCTCCACGCGTTAACCAATCAGGGGAACTATTCCATGCAGATTGACATGCTGTCTTGTAATGGAAACTCCTACTACGTCCGATGGGACCTATTTCGGATCGAAAACGAAACCCAAAAGTATGCAGTAGAAGCTATCAGCGTGGAGTCGCACAATGTTTCTTCTGACACAAAACTTATGGAGTTGTATGGCAGGGAATTCGGCACGTATGACGTTCCCATTGCAAACTGCAGTCAGGACCGGGGTACGTGTATGAATTATGGTATTGTAACGTACTTTTTTCTAGAAATTATATTAGATAGCGCACGTACTGGGAAAGCAACTGACAATCAAAGGCCTGCTGAAATTTTAAGGCACCATCCTAATATTACATATGATTATATAGATTGTTTAAGAGCAGGCGTCATGGTCTTATAGTTGCTCGATAGCCTGTTGTATCGTTCTTGTCAGTTATTTATTTTTTATTTTTTATAAATTCTTAATTGCACTGAACGTTATAACCATATCTTTGGTGCATTTGCTTACAGTATACAGTATACGCATGTACACATGCATAATTATCTGGTCGAAATATTATTATTAATGACGAGAGTTGAGCTTCCCTGGCGGAGGTCTTCGCTCTCGGAGTTTCTAGTTATTATTTGCTTTAATTGTGTATCGGACCGTATTGAGAGACGAAAATATTCACAGATATTCAATTTTTTGCTTATTTGCTCCTTTCAGGTGGAGGATGGTGGTGGGGCAGTTGTGGTCATGATCACATTACAGCGTTTTATCCCGAATGCAACATGACGTCAAACCAGAGGCAACGCATGAAATTCTCCCCCATCACCGGTAGAAACTGTGATCGGGGGTGTCTACTCCAGGCCGCTACGATGAAGATTCGGCGAAATGTTTAGTATGATAAACGGACCATGTTCTTTGCACGTGACTGTTTATTACCCGTTGGACCGCTCCTGTACCCTCTTCGTCCAGTTCCATAACAGCTAGGACCTCTGGTAGAGAGTGCAACTCTAAGCCTCTAACGCTCATCTGTGTCTTCATATTGTTAATTTCTGCATGACAAAAAAGACGGGTGGGGACAGCATATATGCATTACATAGTTGATAATTACAGTATGGATATATTTTTCTTTTATGTATTCGTTTCATTTGAGGTTCCCATTTTTAAGTTATTGTCCACCACTGATCCCTATCATCATTGCACATGGTATGATTTATGTATATAGCTTTAGACCATTATGGTGTATCAGTTCTCTTACAACAATACACCGGTTATGTTTGAAGAAGAACATGTACAAACACAAAACTCCGTTTTCAAAAATATGCCTATTATTTAACATTGTAGCAATCACAATGGCTTCACGCCGTTGTGGTTTGACAAAAGACACATATTTATCCTAAATTCACCAGAAGAAATGAATTTATGATTACATTCGTCCTCAATTCGGTGTTAGACAGACTCAATAGATTCATTAACAAGATAAGTGTACCCAGATATCAATCAGGTCCGACACAAAGAGCCGGATGGCACATGCGTCATATCTGAACCACAGCAAAAGCAACCTCTCAGTAAAGTTGGTTCTGTTATATCCCTTGCAAACATTTTCAATTCAAGACCCATTGTATTTATCGGTAGCTCTCAGATTAGCAAAGTTAATCGTTGATATTATATAGTGCGGTCTAAGCATATAAAAAGAAAAAAATGAGTATGTATTCTACTGTAACGTGCTCATCAACAAAATAAACAATTCCTTCATTAATGTCAGGAATAAAGCAGAATAATTAAAATTACGCGTGGAAGAACATCATTATGGTACATTGTATTTTGAAGCACTGTCAATAAAGGCCCTTTTACAGTTTTGATGGATCGACCCAACTTAGACCGCGATCAGGAAGCCAGTAGTGCCTTGGCGGTGATCTGCGCTCTCGGAGTGCTTTTCTAGTTTTTATATGTAAGACAATTTACCGCAAAAGTATGTCGTTCGATAAAAAATATTGCATGTTAAGCTAATATGAACATTAACACATGTTGTTTAATTAAAATCCGGTAACTACATCAACAAAGAGTATCGATTTTGTCTCATCGGGGATTCTTTAATTATCTATACCCGAATTTAAGTTTGATGCATAAAGGACAAGTATGGCATGAGATGTGTTGCAATATTCAATAAATATATCTTTCATTTAATTTAAAGTTTTGTTATTCAATGTTTCAAATTTTTATGCAATATTCCTTTTTTTTTCGTTCAATGTTGTTTCATTTTTTTACGAAAAAAATTGCTTCATTAAATGTTGTTTCATTTTTTCATGCAATACATTTTTATTTTAATTCAGTGTTGTTTCGTTTTTTTTTATGCAATATTTTTTCACGTTTTTTTTTCAAATTTTTATGCATTATTCTGTTTTTTTTTCCATGCCAATGTTGTTTCAAATTTTATGCAATGTTTTTTTTTCATACAGTGTTGTTAAATTTTTTATGAAATATTTTTTTCATTCAATGTTGTTTCGTTTTGACACAGTATATATTTACTACCGATAGATTGTACTTCATTCCTTGCATACCAGTAATGGAACATTCAGAGTACATTGTCTTTCTAGCGTCAACTTCCACTTGACACTATTTCACGCTTTATCAAACTAAACTGCATATCTAAAATATATAACCTTTACCATCTCGCCCCCTCTTCAACGTCAATTACATGCAAAGAAATAAAATAACAATAAGTAGGTTAACTGGTTTTTATTTTTTCCATATCCAAAATGAGATGTTTTAAATTTTATTTCAACAAACTGGGAATGCATTCAAAATTGTAATCCTCCAACGTTATTAACGTCATGAACATTTTCTTTTTGATTGTGAAGCCAAACAATTAACCCAATTCTTGAGACATTAATGATTTCCATTTCTGCGTAATAAAAAAATGCAATTTTCGTAGTACAGGTAGTTGTTTCCTAACAAAATAATGCTTGAACTTACTAACTTTCGAAATTTCAGTTTACCGAATTTCAATCAAATTCTGCTAATTTCCGATTAACAAAACGATTACCGTAACCTTTTGCTTTACAACATGACAAATTTACAACATTTACAACATTAGTCATTCGCAACATTGAAAAATAGTCACCGGATTCTAGAACTTTAGCCCAGGTTACTGATAGCAAGGACGTATATTGAATAAAAATTCAATATACGTCCTTACTGATAGCTTCGCTGCCTTCTGTACGACATTAACCTCTTATCTTGAAGATCGATACGTTGGCGGTGCAGCTGCGCCCTTACGTTTTTTTTTTTTTCACCCGTAGTCGGAATTATAAAAACACTAATTAAAAGCCATGCGAGTGAATAACACAGTCTTAAACAACTTAACTGTGGAGGTAGAAGGCAGCCAACGTCCTAGAAAGACAAGATACTTGAAGATAGGGAGAGACTGTTGTTATCCCCCTAAACCACCAAAGGCGGAAGGAACCAGTCCAACAACAGGTTCCACCATTATCACCATCACGGCAAGTCCACCGCACCATGTCCGCACGGGAGCTGTGTAATGCCAACTACGATAATGTTACGGGCTTGTAATTTCAAAAAAAAAGTTGTCAACATTTTTAACTTGAAAAAATTGTAGAGCATATGGAAGCGGTGAAGCCGCACGATTTAGCCCAGACGCCGAAAGGAAAGTGATCACGGGCATGCGCAGTATATGTGTAACGTGGGGACATCGCGTGGCAAATGTAATTATCTAAGCAAACAAAATTAAGTTGTTAATAACTTAGCGTCAATCACTTAGAAAAAAGAAGTGCTGTGCTTCTTTATTCTGACCATGGGTGCTAAAAATCGTGCACCGACAATGTATCAATCTTCAAGGAAAGGCGTTCGGCAACTCCACTGACACTGAAAGGGCTTCGTGTTCTCATTTTTCAGACGCAAAATCTTTTTACTTGACCTCAAGGTTATGTCGGAAAAAAGGCACGGCTCTAGCGCGTAATGTAAAATTTTCGCCGTAGTAATCCAGGATTTATAAAAAATTATCCTACTATAATTTATGTTTAATTAAAATCAAGTAATGTAATCGAGATAGACTTAAATGTACCTTACACCAATCATCAAATAATCGATTAATCAAAAATCCATACACAATGTTCAGTGGATGATGCAATTCATACTATATGTTCAGTTTCTGAAAATAAATTTGAGGAGAATGCATAATTACATGTACATGAAATTAATGCATTGCCTTTTGCAAATCATTGACCTCTAAGTCGTCTAATTTTTATTCATCAAATTGATAACAAATTACTTAATAATGAAGAAAATCATGTTGTAGATAAACTATCTCACAAAGATCAATAAACATTTACAATACCTAACATACGCCACAAGACCTGTGACCAGTATATATATATATATATATATATATATATATATATATATATATATATATATATATATATATATATAACAGTGAATCAAATAGAGAATCAAAACTAATCCTTTACCCATTACCTGGACGACAAATTGATATTTCACTAGAAATGAAATTCACGGATCTGCCTCTTGCCAATTCTATATACTTATCTGCTCTGTCAAGCAAGAGCCTATGTAGGGACTTTGATGTGGCCTTTCGTATAGAGCTCTAGTCTGCTACATGCACGAATTATTCTAACTGAATACAGAATGAAGCGTCATGATAACCCAAACTAAAGAGCACCCAAAAATCCCGCAACGCTCCACCGCCAAATGCGGATTACTTCTCATTATTAATTAATCATACTAGAGGATCAGAGAGGCGATACCGCCTCCGGATATTGTACCACCAGCTGGAGTAAACGCATTCGAATGGAAACTCCCCCCCCCCCCCCAAAAAAAAAAGGGGGACACCACAACCAGTCTTGTGCTTAACAAGCTCTGTGCAATAAACTCCATGCAAAGAATTCTCAAAACATGCAAAAAACTAAAAATGGTCCAATCAAGCGGATTTTCCAATGGACCTGTATTTTCCTAACACTGATCACTCCTGTGATTTTCTAGACAATAGGCCTATTGGTTTTCCTTGAAATGTGTTATCAGTGTTGCATATATGCTGACAAAAGAGAAAACCTAGGGGCAACACTGGGCATATCTCTGCTAGTTTTGAAGATATGAGGGGCAAGAAAATATGCAAATTGCAGTTCATGGTGAAAAAGTAGGTCAATTTCAAGGTCACAATATATGACTTCCTATTCAAGTTCAATAGTAACTATGGGCAATCCTTTGTCAATTTTGGAGATATAAAGGCCAGAAAACATGCAAAGTACAGTTCATCATAAAAAGTAGGTCAATGGTCAATTTCAAGGTCACAGTTAGATTGCCAGTATATGACTTCCTATTTAGGTTCAATAGTAACTATGGGTGTAATTCTGCCAGTTTTCGAAATATAAGAGAAAGAAATTTTGCAAAGTTCAGTTAATGGTGAAAAGTAGGTCAAATGTCAATTGCAAGGTCACAGTTAGAATGCCAGTATATGACTTCCCACTCAAGTTCAACTGTAACTATGGACGTATCTCTGCCAGTTTTAGAGATATAAGGGCTGGAAATTTTGCAAAGTTCAGTTCATGGTGAAAATTTGGTCAAAGGTCAATTTCAAGGTCACAGCTACATTACCAGTATATGACTTCCTATTCAAGTTCAATAGTAACTATGGGTGTATCTCTGCTTATTTTTGAGTATTTCACATTTTATTTTCACCACTGAATATTGGATGTTGAACTTTTGATATAGTGCAATGCTTAAGCCGTATAGAAAACAAAAAAATGGACATCACTACCAGTGTTGCACTTGACAAGTTCTACAAAATGCAAAACACAAGAGGTCTCTAGCATTAACGGTTCCATAATTAGAGAGTTTTCAGTTTTGGCTTCTAATGGCCGCTACTACCAAGAAAATGCACCGATTGACCCCAAACTCATGAAAATGAAAGATGACCCTTAGGGTAACACCTGACCATAAATATTATAGGTAAGGTCTGTTTAGTTTCTAAAAATCGGCTGAAAAATTTTTTCTCGACAAAAATTCCCATTTTTAGAAAATTTTGGCCTGTTTGACCTTGAAATAAAGGTCAAAGGTCAAATCCAAGGGCATATTTGAAATCCTCACATATGACTTTCGGTCAGCCATCTGTAGAAATTTTTCCCATAATTCCATCCGTTTGGGAGATATTTAGCATTGAATTTTCAAAAATTTTGACAAGGGTGCGTTTTAACGAGCGTCACGCCCAGGCCAATGCACCGACTGAGACAAAAAAAAACCTGGGGGTTCAAGTTGAGATTATATGTGACCTAAATCCAAGAGATGGGGACACAGGTCCTTGCGGTCTAGGAGGAGAAGCGGTAACGGTGACTTGTACGTATCCCACGTCATCCTGCGGAGCCGCAGGAGCCGCAGGAGCCGGCGGAGCTGTACGAGACAGGTCGGGACTAAAATCATGAGTACCGCCAGCGTACACGCCACCAAAATGTAATCGCTTCTAAGCAGGTCCATTTCTGAGTTATCCTAAACAGTTAATCAGAATGGGCCCATGACGTTTTAAGTTAGGATATGACTTGCAAACAAACCAAGGGCAAAAACGGAAGCTTCTTGGAGGGGGTCATGACGTCCACATAACTATTTCAAAATAATTTTGCTGAATAGTAAAACTGTAAGCATTTTAAAAACTTTACAATAACTAAAAACGATAAATTACAAAACAACAATGAAAAATCTTTGATATCCGACTAATTATTGATAAGTCATAGTAGTGCCCAATCCTATATCATTCTTATATGATCTAACCCATAGTTAGAACTCCCACACCGCTGCCACCAGCGCCATTAACATCAAAAGTGTAACGTTACCGACAGGACTAGTTCCTCGGTTCTGGCTCGGGGTTGAGAGAGTGGTCGTTCCATAAAATGGCGGCACGGAGCTGTGGATCGTTGTGTTCTTCATGCAGGCAGAGAACGATCCTGAGCGTATACCCACTGGTCCTCCGGAAATCTTCAACTGCACGTTTTGTAGAGCGTTTTCCATCCATGCTTGTATTTGGTCGAATCTGTTGCGACCTTCCTCGTAGTCGGCTAGTCTCACGCGAAGAGTGACCATTGTTCCAAGGACAAAGGCGATGGGCTTGTTATCCGCGCCGTGTTTCTGACTACAGGTATAAACACGTGCCTGAACAGCTCTCAGTACAGCTACCAACCGACCATCTCGTATAATATCTTCACAGTCATCTCTTGGTGTTGGAACCCAGCCACACGGTTCAAAATGTAAGAGAACGGACGACCGCACTACCGTAAAATTGTACAGAAGGGGGCGGCAGCCCTGGGCATCAGGAATAAAACCAGGGGGGACACACTATCTGCTGATCTTCAGGCTGGAAAAAAGACACGTGTGCAGATGTAAATTGTATATACATGTACATGCAAGGTTTTACGCCATACGGTTCAGGACGGCAGTTTACATCCACAAAGTCGAGAAAAAAACTTCTGACAATAATTACATCAGAATATTAACATAACAAATGCGGGAAAGAATTAATGAAGTAATAATTTACAATCTTTTTATCTAAATGCAATCATCATCATCATTATTAATGATTATTGCAGTTCTTTTCTCACCCTAGTCATGACGTCATCACTCTGTTCCTTGTCTTGGTCTCCCAGGTACAATAGGGCGCGGAGAGAAAGACCGAAATATCTTTCCGGTGGCGGTGTCAAATTCTGATCTGAATATAACATTAAATTTAGTGAATTAATAAGTGGACATGTAAGCTTGGCAGACATGATCAGCTACGTGTTCTTCAGCCGGCCTGTTTTTTTTTTTTTTTTTTTTTTTTTTTTATTGCATATCTCAAATAAGTACAGATCTCAACAAAAAATACAAAATTTATAAATAACTAAATAAAAATCACACTCACTCTCTCACTCACTCACTCACTCACAAAGAGACACTCAGTCATTTGCAATATATATATATGTCAACAACGATATATTGATAACCTTANAAATTAAAACAATACTATCCTCTTCTTATTACCGGGGTAACGAAACTGAGGGTCCGTGTTACAAAGTCCGCCCTCCATACAGTTATAATAGGGTTAGTTTGACCTAAGTGGGTCAGATCTATTTATTTCTATTGAATTTAAAATTGTAATAAGCATGTTTCAAAACCACCTCTTCATCAGAAATGACACAAAGTACATACCTTTCATTTTGGTTTGAAATTATCACCTGTCTAACTGTGACTATATTCCTTACCCCATTTCGTCCGAAATTCCACTGAACAACTGTGGTTTCGGCTTGACAATTTGTTTGGCTGCAGTCCCACATTAAATGTTTAGCGCCCACAAGCTGCTCGTTCACAACAAATACTTAATAACAAATCATGGCCAAAATGTGTCAAACACTTCGCCAGAAATTGGCGACAGTTGACCAGCGAACGTATAGACAAGTTTATTCAACGAAACATCTCTCTGGGTTCTCTCATTCGGTTTTACGGGTGTTTTAATGATGTACATGTAAGTTGGAGTAGCTTTTCTCGGAAAGTATGCCAAATAATACACTGCCACCATCTAGCACCAATCAGTAGCAAGTTTGCATAACACGTGACCAAGGACCAGTCTAACTCTTGCTGCTTGTTAGAACCAAGAAGTTATAAAGAGAAGGCCTTTTCTTTATAACTTCTTGTTAGAACTGACATCAAAATTCGTCGGTGTATTTTCATTCCTGTGTAACAAAAGAATCCCCAGGTAAGCACTCTGAATCTTACACTTATTTTCATTCTTACATACGTTGTCTCTTGTTTTTGCTCTCTCTTTTTTCATTTTCTTTCTTTTCTTTTCCACCACCCCCACCCTTCAGCTTTTAATCGGTGGGGCGCATTTGCACCCCTACCTTTAATAATTACATCTTTCTTTTCAGTTAAATTTCATTTTGTTATGATAATTTATTAGCTTTATTGCATAATTATCTTTACTTTCCCCGTGACGAATATCCCGGCGACTCCCTTCGCCACAAAGATTTCATGTAATTATTAAACAGAGCAAAAATGCCTCAATTTCTGTAGTATTTTAAATACCATGAACACCTCTCACTGACGCTGGATGAGTTCATCTTCAATTTCTGAACAGTCTCCTTGGGGTCATGCGATGTGGAGTGGGGTAAAATGACATTGATATTTGTGTGCTCTTTCTGAACGAAATTACTGTCGAGCAAAAACCACGGCAACTTCTGTTAGTTGCGAATTCACCTCAAAGACACGTTGTGCCGGCTGTTTCTCCTTCGATATATTCAATCTTGATAAACAGTAGAAAACATTCAAAAATAATACTTTTCACGGAATTCGGTTATCATATTTCTCTATGTTTTCTTGCACCAAAGCAGAGATATGAAGTTTAAATGATATAATCATTGGTTTTATATAATACAAACTCGGCAAAACTAACAAACGAAGAATAAATAATAGTATTCAGAATTCAACTGTAATGATTCCGACGACATGAACGATTTATGTCATTGTTCAGAACAAGTAGAGTCGTTTACATTGCGCATGGCACAATATCATTAGGGTCCATTGTGCTTTGATGCACTGTCACTGAAGGCCCGTTTACAGTTGAAATGGATCGACCCAACTGTGACTGCCCGTCTAAGTAGGCTGGCTCTCTGAGATTGGTCGTACTAAGTGAGGTCAGATGATCTTAACTGGTTACGTGCATTTGATACATTTACGGCGCCCAAGTTGTTTAATGGTTCAGTGAACGCATATGCGTTAAATTACAGACATTGTTACGAGAACAGTACCTTCCACTGAAGTCATTTCAGCGAACTGTTTAGGCTGTGAAAAATATTGATGATGCTATAGAGTCTTAAGGAAGCTTCCGATCGCTGATGCGTCCCACTAGTGCCAAAGAAGTAGTATTGATTACTACAACCATGTGACTTCGTGAGAATGATGTAATCTCTGAGATACATGGAACTAGACACACCCTCCATATTAGATGAGTAATTGCAAGCAAACTAACACTTCAAAATCTGAGAAAAAATTGATATCTTCCACACAATGGAAGACAGACATGATACTGGTCAGCGAGAATATTGTCTGTGGAACATTTTCATCTTGGTGATATATTTGACCGGTCAACGATGCGTCGGTCAAGTGTTGTACAATCATTTTGAAGTGACCAAGGGAGCCGTTCTGACCTCACCTTCCTGGATGACGGCCAGCTCTAGAAGTCCCGTAGCCTGCGCTGTGCTGTGTAGCCGGACGCCTGAATGCCGTTCATGTAACTTTTATAAAAACACACCAAGGGGAGAGGGTAAATATTGTGAAAGATGCACAGCTTATTCAATAAAATTATAGTGTGATTAAATTTAAAGGGGCTAGTACCGCCTGCATTGAACAGAAACCCGTGTTGCAAAACTATACATTGAAATAGTGACAGACGTGTCCGTGCTTTTTTCTGTTAAAAACAATTTCTGTAAAAAGAAAAAAATCTTGAATTTAGTGTGATCATGTTTCAAGTGAGGATATCGTCACTATTACAGTTTGTATGCGAACGAAAAATCAACCAGACCAAATCCAAATATTTTTGCACTTCCACCTGTTACAGAAAATTGCCAGCTGTATACCCGAAAAGCTGCAAGCAACGATTTGGTACAGCATGACAGTGGTTTATATTTCACACATTTGTCCAGGGGTGAGGTGAGGTCTTTTCTTTAACATGAATGTTACTCTCTTAATATATTAACATTAAAATTCATTTATGTTTTATAATAATAATAATGATAATAATAATAATAATAATTTATTCGAGCATTAAATGTGACAGTTACATTTGTTAGCCCTCTATACTACAAATATATAAATAAATAAATAGTTATACATCACTATGGATTACTACTTATACAGTGTTTAAGAATATTAATTACAGCGTATACGTTTTAGTAATTACAACTCTGGATAGTGGTTGGAAAGAGATTCATGTACTGGGTGGTCGGCTCAGGCTTTAGTTAAAATGAGAGACTAAGCGAGTGACAAGATTCCGCAAAGGCGAACCCGAAGTAAAGGAGAAACAAAATACAATAATATTTTTATAACCCGCATAATATTAAAGTATTTAATATGTCTGTTTCAGGAAGTAACAGATTGTAATGAGGCGGGTAAGTTTATGCTGCGAACTGGTTTCTTCGGGCTACGCGAAGTTTGTTTTGACTTAATCCACGATGTATTTGTACATGTATCCATTGAGTTTTCCCCTTTTGCAAGTACACTAATAATAAATGGCAGCAGCCGAATATGAATGAAATGCCGAATATGAAAGTTTGAAACTGTTGACCATTTGGTATTTATATGCACTTAAAATTGTTGGACCTCGTCCACTTGAACGACCAGACAAAATGCACTACACTCTTATAGACCCTATAACTAGCGGGTTTCATGTAGATCCTCTACAGACTATACATGTAGCCCTAACATTTATAAAACGTTGTTTTCTTAACAGACTACAGAGGAATGATTACCATCCAAATAAAGAAATTTGGAATGAAGGACGTTTATTGCGACAACGGATGGATTATTGTGATGCGAAGATACAACAGTACGATGGATTTTCAGAGAAACTGGACAGAGTATAAAAATGGCTTCGGTGATCCACGTGACCAGTTTTGGATGGGAAACGAGGCTCTCCACGCGTTAACCAATCAGGGAAACTATTCCATGCAGATTGACATGCTGTCTTGTAATGGAAACTTCTACTATGCCAGATGGAACCTATTTCGGATTGAAAACGAAACCCAAAAGTATGCCGTAGAAGCTATCAGCGTAGAATCTTTTAACACATCTTCTAACTCTAACCTTGATGACGTGCATGGCAGAAGATTTGGCACGTACGACGTCCCCATTGGTGACTGTAGTGAGGAGAGAGGTAAGCTTGTTTCTTTTTAAGACCTAGGAAAAATGAATTTTTTAAAAATCTTATCCAACTATGAAAAATTGTTGTTGTGGTCCCATGTTTTAGGTCGCATTCAAAACAGCGGACCAACTAGTCCGAGGATCAGATTTGGCGACCCACTTAAAAGCTTGCTGTCTAATCCCTTAACAGACATTAAGGGTAATTTAAAAAATTAAGATTTCAAATAAATGATTAAACAATAACGCTTGAAATATCTATGCCATGTATGCGTGAAATTCAAATGAATCCAAATTGTATGTGCAATGCAGTGAGAGGGATTGTAATTGCGATGCTTTTAACACACCTTTTAACAGTGCCAGAACAAACCTGGTCTCAAAACACAATGCTTGTTTTGTACAGTTGTATCTCCATCGGCGACTGTTTTCTATGTCTGCTCTTCTGTGTAATGGATGGATACGTCGCGTACGACTCTATTTAGTTTCTATTATTCTAATAAAGAATAACTCTGATTTATCATATAAAGATATTTTGACACCACAATAGAACCAGAACGTCACTGCTACAGTGCCGCCGGAATCTTAGTTTACTTACCCTGCGCGGCGCTGCTGGTTGTCCCTGC
Organism: Lingula anatina; assembly: GCF_001039355.2. The sequence goes on along the minus strand of NW_019775604.1, from coordinate 1,108 downwards.
GCCCTGTCCCGATATATTAATACGGGAATTACAATACAGCAATACATTACCTGATTGGCGATCATTTCCCCCTTTTCAGGCGGGGGGTGGTGGTTCAACCATTGTGCCCGGTGGCATCTCACGGGGTACTATCCCGACTGCGATATGACGGAAAGACGAGAGAAACGAATGAAATTCGTTCCCATCACTAATACGAACTGTGATCGGGGGTGTCTACTCCAAGCTGCTACGATGAAGATCCGGAGAAATGTTTAGAACTACTCGTAACATCAGGGGCTCAAAATTTTTGGCGTGACTCAGTCTTATAAAATCACTTCCCTGTACCATTTATGTAGACTTTTTCTCTGACGCAGAGATTCTCTCTCACAATGCAGAAAATCACCGTCAATTTTACCAGAGACATAATCTGTGAATATCTAGTGAAAAATCAGTCCGTGGTCTTGGTAGAGGGTATAAAATCACTGGAACATTGTTTTGGGTCAGGTAAAATACACCAAGGCACCATTCCCTTAGGTACCACCGGAATAGGTGGATCGACCCAACTATACGGGGACTCTCACTGACTGCAATCAGCTTAACTGAATAACACGCCTCCTCCTGGCATTTAGCAAAATACAGAAAAGCTGGTGATTGTGAGTACTTTTGAGACGAGGCGTGTCGTTCGTATGAAATAAATTGCTCATACACAGACAAACGTAATGGGTTCGTTGGAGTTACGTCGTATACATTTCAAGCACGCAAGCAAACGTTGATGTATGTTTGCATACGCAGAAGAAAGTAAAATTTTTGAGCGTTTACGTGCGTATGAGTCGTACGTTATCCATACGTTTGTGATATGCTGGGCATACGACGGCTGCACTTAGTTGACGGTAAGGAAAATCACAGTTAAGCTTCTAATACAGTGGTCGCTGTATGTATTGTAAAGCGTATATGCAACGTAATACTGACGAACTTGTGGTGTATGGAACGCTTCTTTTACGAGTGGTCTTCGTATGTAAACGTATGTCTGCGTTAATTAACTTATCCCTTGCATATATGGGCGTATGAAGAAAAATATTTTGTTTACCTAACGTATGATGCGCGTTTTGTTTTATGTGGTATAAAAAAA
>NW_019775603.1:231475-250938 GCF_001039355.2 Lingula anatina | reverse complement strand
AATAGTAACTATGGACCTATCTCTGCCAGTTTTGGAGATATAAGGGACTAAATGTTATAATTTCGGAGTTACCTCAATGTCCTCAAGGTCAGTAAATTGCCTCTTATGACTTTCTATTCAAATTCAATAGTAACTATGGGCATATCTTTGCCAGTTTTGGAGATGAAAGAGAACCAAAATTTGCAAAGTTCAATTAATGATGGAAAGTAGGTCAAAGGTCAATTTCAAGGTCACACTTAGATTGCCAGTATATGACTTCCTATTCAAGTTCAATAGTAACTATGGACCTATCTCTGCCAGTTTTGGAGATAAAAGGGACTTAAACGTTGCAAAGTTCAGTTCATAGTGAAAAGTAGGTCAAAGGTCAATTTCAAGGTCACAGTTTGATTGCCAGTATGTGACTTCCTATTCAACTTTAAAAGTAACTATGGACCTATCTCCGCCAGTTTTGGAGATATAAGGGACTAAATGTTCCAGTTTTGGAGTTACAATAATGTGCATAAACTTTCTACAGAAAAAATAAATTAAAATAAAGATAAGGTCATTTTGGTTGAAATTCTTGAAATGGGAGGTGCTCAGAAGTTCCAGATGTTCAAATTTCATGAATTAATGTCATTTTTGACCAGAAGTTGTCTGCCTCGCCAAGCCTTATGTTTTATTTTCCCGGAGTTCAAAATTTGTTATCCATTACCGTATTGCACATTTTGCTTTCACCACCACAATGTACTTTTTGATACAGCATCACTCGAAAACCGTATGGAATACAAAAAAACGGAGACCACCTACAGTGTTGGGCTTTACATGCTCTACAAAATGCAAAAAAGAATGGGTCTCTAGCATTAAAGGTTCCCGAATTAAAGACAGTTTTCAGTTTCTTTATATTATGGCCGCTACTCCCAGGAAAATGCACCGGTTGACCCCAAATTCACAGAGATGAAAGATGACCCGAAGGGTAGCACCTTCCAATAATATTATAGGTTAGGTCTGTGTAGTTTCTGAATATCAGCGCAAATAATTTTTTTTTCGAAAAAAATTTCGTTTTTTTGAAATATTTGACTCGTTTGACCTTGAAATAAAGGTCAAAGGTCAAATCCAAGGGCATATTTGAAATCTCCACATATGACTTTCGGATAGCCGTCTGTAGAAATTTTTCCCATAATTCCTTCCGTAGGGTAGATAATTAGCATTTAATTTTGCCATTTTTGGACAAGGGTGCATTGCAATGAGTGCCACACCTAGACCCCAATTCTGACAAAGCCCAAATTTTACGTGGAACGAGTTGAGATTATAGGTGACCTAAATCCAAGAGATGGGGATGGAGGCCCTTACCGTCTAGGAGGAGAAGCGGTAACGGTGAGATGGCGGCGGAGCCAGAGGAGCCGCAGGAGCGGGCGGAACATGCGGGTCGGGACTAAAACCATGTGTACCGCCAGCGCCTACGCTGGTGGTACAATGAATGCTTAAAACTAAACAGAACTAAAGAAAAGAAAGAATTATAACATTGAATGCAAATAAAACATACCACTGAGAGCACCTCTTTCTTCACAAGTGGACATTGCCAAAGTTGTCAGTCTATTAATTTCACTAGATTCCTGGAAATTTAACCTAGATTTCTGGAAACTCAGTTAATTAAGGGGGGCCGTAGCGATAGTCCGAAGGTTCAATAGTCCGAAGGTTCATTGGTCCGAATGTTCACTATAGAACCTTCGGACCAATGAACCCTTGATTAAAAAGTCGATGAAAATGTTACCACTTTTCGGACCAATGAACCTTCGGACCAATGAACCTTCGGACTATCGACATTCCCCCAATTAAGGCTGCGTTCACATGAAAAATCTACTTTCTAAAAATCTATTTGCGGTATCTTGTGATCACGGTCTGTACCCTGAATACACCGCGGCGTAATTACTGGCAGCGTGAGCCAGTTACTTCCAAAGCTGTAATTAATTAAGGAGATTCTTATACCTTGGTGCATGCGCAGCAGGAAGTTAGAAAGTAAATGGCGGTCGCAGTTATCGATTTTGTGCAACAACAAGCACTACCACTAGCCATATAACGCGTCTGTATGCTTGAGTCATCACAACTAAACTGATGAACTCCACAGCTTAGAGATACTACTGGGCATGCATCAAGGTGTCAGAATCTCCTCCGAGCGCAGTCGAGAATTAATTACAGCTTTGGAAGTAACTGGCTCGCGATGGACCAGTTTAATGGTCATCATATGCATGTACTTATAGTAAGTTGCCAAGTTGCAGTCTGGGAACATGAGTTGGTGTAGGAATGAATAAGCCAGGTAGGCCTATACAAATTACTGGCTGACCTATTAAACAGGTTGATATGTACAGATATGTGTATTTTATGGCCCCTGATGAACTTCTCAAACACACAGACATATGAAATGAATAGAGAGAGAGAGGGAAAGACAATGAAAGAGAGAGAGAGATCCAGTCTAAGCATTTAACAGGAAATAATTGGTTTAAAAACACAAACTAAACACAGAGAAGCTGATGGAGTCCTAGAATTAATAAAGTAACTACAAAAAAAAAAAAATTAAAAAAGCAGACTTACAACGTCTTCTTCCATGTGTATATGATGATATCACAGCGGTTATATCACAGCAGTGCAGGTGACTCATGCCTGGTGTGTGTATGTACACCTGGAGACCGGAGACTCTGTTTACTCTGGTCATGTTTTCACACAATGATAAGATGGATCAGTCAGGTTTGACTTAGTGATTTTTAATCAAACTATAGGGGTCCACCATATAGATAAACGTCCCAGTAAAATATTTGTCCCGATAGATATGTCTCTATACATACACGTCTCAATAGATTTACGTCTCGTTAAATTTGCGTTCCGATAGATCCACCAACAGATTCCTATAAACCCACGTATCTTTAGATCCAGGTACCACTACATCCATCTATCTGACATCGTAATCGGCTAAAAGGCTGATATCAACTTGTGGTTCAGGGATGAGGCTTTCGAGTGACAGTCTGGCTGCGAATACTGATCCACTTAGTGATCTGACTTGATTACAACTTGATATTTATTATTTATTCATTTATTTATGTATTTATATATTTATTAGGTGTTCAAACAAGACATACATGTACGTTCGCGTCTACACGCCTATCACACTCTAAAGTTCGGGAACGCGTCGTAAACATGAAACAGAACACATTTTTTAAAAGTGTGCAAATGTTACATTTTGAGAACGCTTTAAACAGTGTTCTGGATCTGTAGGTATGTTTATTTAAAGGACGTGGGTTTATGAGGACGTCGTATCTATAGGAACGCAAATATATAGGACAGCAATAAAAAATCGGATCTATCGGTATTTAAATCTAAAAAGACGTTTTTTCAGTTTTTCCTTTATGTATCTATCGGTAACGGGAGTATAGGGACGTGTCATATTTTGGGACTAAATTTTATCCGTACGTACCCAAACTATACTTTATCATTTTTTTAATATTCACCAGAATTTTTTTTTTATTTCAGGCTTCAAATATCATTTGAAATAAAAATTATAACTGATTGAAAAAGTTGAATAATGTTCCCCATTCAATTCATTGAATCTAATTTGATCAAACATGACATCATTTTTCATGGAATTCGCAATCAGATTCTAGAACAGTAATTTTCATCAAAACATCCTGGTATTTGTAATCTTGTATAAGAGCATGTATCAATATTATCTTATTTACTCCAAGCTAGGCTGTCTTTCATTCATCTATTAAGAGAATAGTGCCCTTTTGAACTCTCTCCAACAGATTTTGCACTTGCCTGATAAATTAAGCTAAAATTTGCCTATTACAAAGGAAGTTCAGAGGCACCATAAAAAATGACTTGTCACTGATGATGAAGTGGAAAATTGGAAGAGAAGGCTTGATTCAGACTAAATTAAACCATGCAAGCTTATCTCACTTCAAATAAAAACATTTGAATCACCAAGTTAATGTCTGAGAATTACAATGAAACTTTGGAAATGCTTTTTAGAGTACCATATCAGCAAGTTAAGTCTTTCAAGAAATTAGTTTTTATGTTACATTATTCCATTAATATATCTTTCCAGTTCTTCCATCAGCTATTAATTTCCCACTTATCAGCCTTTAGTTTCAAATTTTAGGAAAGCTGCAATGCACAACTGTTACAATAATATTTACAAGGATTTAATGTTTGTGGTTAAGCTAGGTGATATGTGTTCAAAAGCAACAGCTGTTTTTCTGATTATTCATTGACCCACTCTTATAAATTATAAAGATCAAATTCAGACATGAGCCTAGATTTTAAAAAAAACTTATCTATGTACATTTTCACTAGCTCAGTTTGATGCAGAAAGTATATATAAAGCATATATTACTTATTTGTCCATTTCCTGGGGCAAGCCCTATCATGAGGGCACATCACGTCACACAGAGGAACTTAAAAATATTCAGTCAATGTAATAGGGGCTGTTCAGTACCAGTTATGTTGTACAAGCTAGTGCGCACAAACTCAAACAAATTAAAAGATAAATGGGGGCGGATCCAGGATTATTTGAAGGGGGAGGTCCAGAACGACAGACATTGGATGCGAAGCCTACCATCACACCCTTGGTGTGGGGATCGGGGCCTGCTCAAGGGCCCCCAAAAATGTTTTGGAGGCCAAATGTTGCCCTTGGGTGCTGTTTAGAACTATGATTCAGCTAAAATTTTTAATTTCAAGAGGGGAAAATTGGTGTGATACATTTTTCAAAAACCGAAGGGGGGGGGGGGTGTCAGGACCCTGGGCCCTTACCCCCCTCTAAATCCACCACTGGATACACATGCCTCCTCTTGTTCTCAACGTATATAATCGCCAGCTCTGTGTTAGTCTGTTAATCTTATTGCATTTGGCTAAAGTTCCCGTGGAGTGAGTGCACAGAAGCTATATAGTGCAAGGTATCTAATTTTGAATGGCCCTTACATACATACTAATTGCTGGCCAAATCAACCTACTAAATGAAATGGTCTTATAATGATGAGGAGGGAAAAAGTTCAATTATTCTTCAGTTTTATTCATGCCAACAATCTTTATGATGAAGAATAATGGTAAATATTTTTTATTCTGTTGCAGATACGATTACTTCTGTTATCGATATGTGAAGAAGGTAAAAAGTAAACTTACGTAAAAATAAAAGCTCAGTTTTATTGCTTTCCAACGGTAATTTCACAGTTTTCATACACCAGGATCAAATTTTGATAACCATTGTATTAAGTTGGGTGATATGTTACATTATGATTTGATTCAAGCTCAGTTATCCTGATACAAAATAAATACCTGTATCTATTGTCAACAAAATAAATATGCATATTTTCAAAATAACAATTTAACCCAATTTTTTATCTTCAAAACAGATTGCACATCTCAAAATAAACAAAAAAGAAAAAAATGAACAATATTCTAAATTTTTTCCAAAAACCTGTAGGAAATATAAGAAAATGAGAAAGAAATCCCCATTTCAGCAGCAAGGCTTATAAAAAATATTAAAATGCAATTTGTCAAAGTCATAAATAAAGGGATTCAGAGATGCAATATTTTAAACACCTCTTGAAACATTTTGGATAAATCAGAAGAACCATATAATAAGACTATTCCAGGCTTATAAAACCGATGGATATGATATCATTTGTTAAAATACCATAGCACCAATATTTCTTGCGGTTATTGCTTCACTCCATTTCAAACTTTATGCATATCTTATATAAAATTGTATTTTAAAATGGAATTTTGATTGCTAATTATAAAGACGTAAATCTAGACACTCATACTGGTCTATAGGAGACAGATACAGCTCTGACTCAGTTTTATACATAAATAACTTGTAACCTAGTAAAGGGTATATCACAAGGCACAAACATATGGCCAATCCATAGGTCACATTATAATACTATTTTTTTAATGAGAGAGGCATAACTCTTACTCATGTAGGTTAATCTATTTATCAATCAGGTTTCTCTAAGACAGCTCTACACTTGCACTGCATGAAAACTACCCATTTGTTTCTCACAAAAGTTTTTAAAAAAGCATAAAAGATTGTCAATGCTATTTTGCAGCATGCCCTAAATCAAATTCATGCATAATTTTATTTTAATTTGCAAAGTAACCCATATGAACACTACCCCCCCTTGTTATATCTGCAGTTTAATGAGACAGATTGAGCTCTAACTCATGAAGTCTTCCCATCAGATACGTCATTCTTAAAGACCTATAGGCAGGTTTCTGGTCCATACTGTTGCCAGCCTTATGGTCAGTCAGGTCTACACTGTGCCCATCTGTAGTGTCCAAACTGTCACACTGTGTATCTTCTATTCCATCCTGGAATACAAACATATATTAATTTTCAAAGATATGAGCACCTGTGTGTGTGTGTGTGTGTGTGTGTGCATGCAGGGAGGGGGGGGGGAGAGCTCTAGCCTGACAAGTACCCAAAACTGTTTCTTTTTCAGTAATTTTGTTTTCACAACATATAAAAATATATATTATCAAATGTGTATTAATTTCCCCCCAAATCTATGAGCTTAGACATGCTGTTTACACAACAATCACAGTTGATTATATATCGACCACCAGCTGAGAAAGAAATATCTCATTCTGGCTGCTGCCATCAATTAAAGCTGTACAATTGAAGGCTTTTACCGTTTCCAAAAGATCCATCTTATTGAAATTTCTTTCCAGGACACTTGATTCTTCACATTTAATCTGAAAATTAAAAGGTCAGAAATGAAGCTGTAATTTGAGATGTTTTCTATATTTCCTATCAGAAATTTTAAAATAAAACATGAGTTACTGATAAATATGTAGTAGCTAATATACCATAAGGTCATACAAAATTGATAAGTTGGTTAACAAATGGCAACTCTCTGTAAACAGGGATGGTAAACAAAATTTCTTTTTTTAACATAGATCTAGGATGATACAGGCATAGCATTATAGAGGGGGAATTTCAAAGTCACAGGGTGGACAGATTTTGCGCATTTAAACAACAACATCTTTCTGTGGGGTCAAATGTCAAAATTTTCACGACTTACATATCATAAATAATTTAAAAAGGTAAATTACCGGACTTGACCATCCTTTTTGCTTGAAAAGCTTTTCAATTGCGATTTTTTGCTCCTCAGTTAAATTCATATGCACTTCCTTGCTCAGTGTGTCATTGACCCCAAAGACAGCCTGGGGTTCTGCAGTCGTCTAAGTGAAAAATCAGAATATTGTTAAAGATACCAGTAGGTGTAATTATAAATAGATGAATTCAAACACTGTGTGTTGAAGATTTTTTAGATCAATTCTTCTATTCAAACAGCAGATAAAAATCTGCATTTTATTTCCTTGAAAACAGAATTCAAATATTTGGTTTGGTTAAAAACTTGAACTAATAGACTACACATTGCCTTGATCAAAAATAACTACATTTAAAAAATGACAATTTTCTTATCTTATTTTTTATATTACATTAATGTAGTGAAAATTACCTTGTCTGTCTGATCTGGGTGAATTGGCATGAAACCATCACTAAAGAAGATACCTTTCAAAACACTCATGCAATCTTTCAGGTCTGAAATAAAATGTTAATATAATTTCCTGAATTTTAAAATCAGACCAGACACAAAATGACAAAGAGAGAGAGAGAGAGAGAGAGAGAAGAAAGAAAGAAAGAGGGGGAAAGAGAGCCATTTGATGGTATATAGAATAAGGTTATAAAAGGGATAATAACTTCGTTTTGGCCAAAAAATTAATTTTCCTGGAGTAAACAACAATTTTCCCATACTTACCAATGGTTAATGAATCCATTTTTACATTCAAAGTTAATTAGTCCTTGTTTTTTTTTTCTGAAAATTTTTTTTGTGAAATATAGATCTCATACGAAAAGTTATTATCCCTTTAATTAATCTTAGAACAAACGGTAGGGGTTCAGACCAATCTTACTGGGTCAGCTAAATAACAAATTAATGAATCAACTGGGAAAATCATAGACAAGGCCGGTGCCTATTCTGCCTTTGCCTAATGGTGAAAGTGTTGTATACTTGCAGAATAAACTTGTTTCAAAATACTTATTTATTCGATACTTAAATATCTAAAAAAAATTTCACCTTCAGCAATGTCTCCAGCCTCATTCAATTTATTAAGTAGTTTTCCAGCTGGAAGCTCCGTAGCAAAGTTTAAAGCAGCATCAATGCAAAAAGCAACAATTTCCTCAAATTCTTTACGAAATGATTCATCAACCTTGAAAATATATAAGGAAGTTCAGGTTAAGGTTAATTAATATTTTGAACAGAATGAACATTTTATCTAAGTTCTATGCCATTTTTGTAAAAAGGTCATTTAATTTTTGAGCCCCNAAGAAAGAAAGAGGGGGAAAGAGAGCCATTTGATGGTATATAGAATAAGGTTATAAAAGGGATAATAACTTCGTTTTGGCCAAAAAATTAATTTTCCTGGAGTAAACAACAATTTTCCCATACTTACCAATGGTTAATGAATCCATTTTTACATTCAAAGTTAATTAGTCCTTGTTTTTTTTTTCTGAAAATTTTTTTTGTGAAATATAGATCTCATACGAAAAGTTATTATCCCTTTAATTAATCTTAGAACAAACGGTAGGGGTTCAGACCAATCTTACTGGGTCAGCTAAATAACAAATTAATGAATCAACTGGGAAAATCATAGACAAGGCCGGTGCCTATTCTGCCTTTGCCTAATGGTGAAAGTGTTGTATACTTGCAGAATAAACTTGTTTCAAAATACTTATTTATTCGATACTTAAATATCTAAAAAAAATTTCACCTTCAGCAATGTCTCCAGCCTCATTCAATTTATTAAGTAGTTTTCCAGCTGGAAGCTCCGTAGCAAAGTTTAAAGCAGCATCAATGCAAAAAGCAACAATTTCCTCAAATTCTTTACGAAATGATTCATCAACCTTGAAAATATATAAGGAAGTTCAGGTTAAGGTTAATTAATATTTTGAACAGAATGAACATTTTATCTAAGTTCTATGCCATTTTTGTAAAAAGGTCATTTAATTTTTGAGCCCCCCTTCCCCCCAACTCTGTAAGAGCAAAAAGTTTTTTTTTTATTTTATAAGATTTTTTTGCCGTGATTAAAAAAAGAATAGTGAATTAGAAAAGATTCAATGCATGCAATCATTTCGAGGTGCAAAAATGTTTCTTGTCAAAATGTTTCTAAACCAAGAATGAATTAATTCCAATTTCTGCAAACCCATGCATTGTCTTTCAACATAATGAACTTACATAATGTAATGCATCCCTCCAGTGTTTTGTCATTTCATAAGTGGATTCAAATGTATACCCAGCACAAAGTGCAATGAAAGTTCTCAGGATGTTCCACAGGTCATCTGTGACCTTGGCCTTGCTGGTCACTGTCAGTGGATTAGGAATGACCTCAGCAAGGCCAAGGTCAACAACCTTGACTTCCATACTAGACTTGGTGTCTTCAAGGAGAATGTTGCCAGCTGCAAAAATATAAAAGTAATCTATATAATACAAATTAATGTATGGTTGCAGAATTGACTTTAAGTGTCTATAAATTGCAAATAAAAAAGGCATGGGAATTAAGCTGTCTTAAAACTATTTTTGCATGGTTAGCACAGTCTGTGCTTTTACACATGTAAGTCAAAGATACACGTATATAACTCTCTTAAATAATATAACCTAGTCTGTTGCATGCTAGAGTTTCAAAACCAATACAGTCATTTAATATACTGTATAAGCTTTAAAAGAATGGCAATTTGTAATATGTTCATTTTTTCATTTCAAAATCCCGTTTAATGCCTCATAAGGAAATAACTGTGAACATTCCTCGAAAAACATACGTGTACAATTTGTGTGCTGACAGGAAGTCGAATGGCTGACTGCGTGAACTTGATATCTGACACATTTATATGGTTTTAACTGGCACATTCTAGATATTCCAATGACTTTCACTGTCAGCTTTATCTAAGTTTTTGTAACTCACTGTGAAGATCATTGTGTGTGTATCCCTTTTCATGAAGAGCTTGGATGGCTTCAAGTAGACCTTTGACCACAAAGATGGAAAATGACCACTGGGCTGCTGGACCTTGTTGTTGAAGCTGGGAAAAATACTGGTCTATGACTTCAGTCAAAGTTATTTCTAAGATAAATAAACAAATAATTAAACAAATTAATACAGTAAAAAAAAATGATATATTTTAATTAAATTTCATGATATGTGTATGCACACCCTTCATAGTTGGATATATTTGTAGTTCAATATCTATATATGTATGTTCAAAGATTTTAAAACAACTGTAAAGGCTTACTTGGCTGTAAGGGTTCCATGAATAATAATACTTTATCTCCCTCTACTTTTAGCATGTACAGCTCTGGAAAATGTGGATTATCTTCCATAGCCACCCAAGCTCTTATCTCCTCCTCCCTGAAGTCTAGTAACATTACCTGAGATATGAAATAATATAAAATGTAAAGAAAAGAAAAAGAAATAACTAGTAAGTAAGAGCAGCAGCTTTTCCCCATTCATCAACTTACACGACATACTAAGTGCATTGAGTAAAATTAAACAATTTAACAGATTCCCATTGAAATTTCAAGGAATAAATCAACATATATATTAGCATCAAACACTCAAAATCTGCAGCATTTTAGGACTAAAATTACATCTTTTTAAAACATACCTTTTTAAAGGCTGACTTTTCTTCAGTTTTTTCATCATAGACCATAACAACTTTCCCATGTACTCCTCCTCCCAAAATTTGATCCATGTTCATTGTATAATGCTGACCTTTTTCATAGTATCCATACTGTGGTTTAGTCTAAAATATTTAAGTATTAGCTAGACTGGCATTTTTATTTTTATTTTTCACTTATTTTGATTAGGGATGATAGCTAGGTCAGCAGAGTTTGTTAAACAATTATGCATAAACATTGTCCATACAAAACATTGTTTTCTATTATGACTTACAAAAAGATATTCCATAATGAAAGCTAATAATTAATATAGAGTAAGATTGAGATCAGGAATTACCTGCCAATATGACAATCTTGAAAATGAGTCTTTACATTATATCAAAAATATGTTGTTAAATCACAAGAAATAATTCAAATAAGATATATAAGCCTTTTTCATATTCTTCTCTGTTACTCGTACCTTTGCAGAGTTTAAAGCCACACCCTGTGGTGCATTTTGGGATTTCATGAACTCAATGACCTGCATTACACGATTCAACACCTCTTCTTTATTTTCCTGGTCAGTTTCTAATACTTTGCCAATATCTTTCATTCTTCAAATGAATATTTTGAAAATTAGAGCTGATTGAGAAACATTATTTATAAATGTATGAGCATTGATGGCATACCAATTTGAATTTATTAGCTACAATCAATTTCTTGGTTCATTAAGAAAACAAATGAAGACATGATTTGTAAATCTTTCAAAGTTTATGTAAAACTTTATTAATTAACAATTAAAATAGTCTTGAATATGTGTCCTACAAATCATATGACATACTTGAATTGGCCAGATTTATCATCACAGTAATTCACATGGACTTTGTTATTCTTGTCATATTCAAGTTTAGCTGAAAATCAAGATATATTGTATGTAATGATAAATAATGAACCTGTTTTTGAAATGCAGCACTTTGTAGAATTACTGTTTTGCAGAAACTTAATTAGATTAATCATTATCAAATCCAAGTGAGTAGTTTTATTCAATTATGATCTAAATTCCAATTAAATGCCTCCAAATATCATTACTATAACAATATTAATTAGTATCAGGGAATTCCATACTGATATGTATTGCACGGTATATTAAAATGTGATTAATCATATGATACTGATAATCAAAAAAAATTTTTTTTAAAACTTCACTATCAGGCTACTATAGTACCAAACTGTCCAACACTGGGTCCAAAGCTATCACGTAAAACACTGACACACCTTTCCCTTGTGACAAATCTATTTTAAGCTGCCTTAGTCTTTCTTGGGACCTTGGTGACAGTTCTTGTGACTCTGGTGACACTCCTGTTGGCCCAGGGGATGTGTTTTCCTCCCCTCTAGGAGTACAGAGTGGATTTCCAAACCCTTCAATGAAATGTCAGGCATTAATCACTGCAATCTGTTTTCATAAGAAATATGTATCGCATATATTTATTATCATTTATCATGTAAAATTTTTAATAAGTTACATTAATTTGCCCATTGGACATACTTAGAATTTGTTAATATATATGACGAAAGAAATTTAAGTGAATGACAATAATACTGAAAACTCTTCAGAATATAACAACTGAAACTGATAAATCGGCAAATAATAAAAATCAAAGTTTAAATGAATGCTTCAACTATAAACAGAAATAAAGAAAATTGGAAAACAAAAAGAAATTATAAATGTAAATAAAACATACCACTGAGAGCACTTCTTTCTTCACAGGTGGACATTGCTAAAGTTGTCGGTCTATTAATTTCACAAGATTTCTGGAAATGCAGTTAATTAAGTTAAATTGTTTCATAATATACAAAGATAATACTATCAGTAAAGGGCATCAAACACAATGAAGGAGATAACCCCCTTCTTCACATTATGATTTCCATCAATTAACTTAGTCTCAGCAGATACTTTCTCCTTTATATCTCCTACTGAAATCATATAGAATTGAGGACAAGGCAGGTTAAAACCCTAATTCTTATGTAACCTACATGTAGATGTATGCAGTATATCAACCTTGAGATCAGAACCACTATGACACACACACACACACACCAAGAGGTCTGCGTGAAATATTTGGACAGGTAAATCATGTACTGGCTGATGCATGTTATACAGTACAACTATATATATATATCAACATGCAATATGCATGGACCAGTTTAGTCATCATATGCATGTACTTAGTACTGCCAAGTTGCAGTCTGGGGAACATGTGTTGATGTAGGAATGAATGAGCCTGGTACATAAATTAGTGGCTGATCCAATTAAACAGGTTGATATGCACAGATGTATATATTTGATGGCCGCTGATGAACTTCTCAAACAGGCAGACATATGAACAGAGAGAGAGAGAGAGAGAGAGAGAGAGAGAGAGATCCAGTCTAAGCATTTAACAGAAAATAATTGGTTTAAATATACAAGCTAAACAACACAGAAGAAGCTGATGAAGTCCTAGAACTAATAAAGTAACAACAACAACAACAACAACAAAAAAATTAAAAAACAGACTTACAACGTCCTCCTCCATGTGTATATGATGATATCACAGCAGTTATAAAGAGAACAGCAAAACCAACCCAGACATATAAAAGCCTCTGTGGTTACATGTATTCATCACAGCAGTGTAGGTGACTCATGCCTGGTATAGATCCAGTACTTGGAAAAGGCATGGCTGAAAATTCCTCTCCCTGCCTGTTAAGCACACAGTGTGTGTATACACCTGGAGAGACTCTGTTTACTCTGGTCATGTTCACACAATGATAAGATGGATTGGTCAGGTCTGTCTTAGTGATTCTTAATCAAACTATACTTTATCATTTGTTTAATATTTACCAGAATTTTTTTTTTATTTCAAGCTCCAAATATGATTTAAAATAAAAATTGTAATACATCGGAAAAGTTGAATGTTCCCCATTCAACTCATGGAATCTAATTTGATCAAACATGACATCATTTTTCATGGAACTTATCTATTCACAATCAAACTCTAGAACAGAAATTTTCATCAGGACATCCTGTTATTTGTAATCTTGTGTAAGAGTATGTATCAATATTATATTATATTATTTACTCCAATTAAGGCCGTCTTTTATTCCATATGGCATCCACATATTAAAAGAATAGTGCCCTTTTGAACTTTCTGCAATGGATTTTGCACTTGCCTGATAAATTAAGCTAAAACTTGCCTATTACAAAGGAAGTTCAGAGGCACCATAAAAAATGACTTGTCACTGATGATGATGAAGTGGAAAATTGGAAGAGAAGGCTTGATTCAGACTAAATTAAACCAAGCTTATCCCACTTCAAATAGGTCAATAAAACATTAGAATCCCCAAGTTAATAAATTACACTGAAGCCGTGGAAATGTTTTTTAGAGTACCATCAGCAAGTTGTCTTTCAAGAAATTAGTTTTATGTACCAGTAATATTATTTCATAAATAAATCTTTCCAGTTCCTCCATCAGCTTTTAATTTCCCACTTATCAGCCTATAGTTTCACATTTTAGGAAAGTTGCAATGCACAACTGTTACAATAATATTTTCAAGGACTTAATGTTTGTGGTCAAGCTAGGTGATGTGTGCCAAAGCAACAGCTGTTTTTCTGATTATTCATTTTACTTCAGGGCATTATCAGAAATCATTTCAGGACAGATTAACTTTTATCAATCCTTTTTCCAAAGTAAAAACTCTTTCCATTGAAATGGTGTAAAAATACTATAAGATTAACTGACACACTCTTACAAATTATTCAGACACAAGCCTAGGTTAAAAAAAAAAAACATCTTAGAACATTTATCACAGGACCCAACACCAAACCTTGACGAATTCAGGAACCATCAAAATTGAATTTAAAAAAAAAAAGCGAAATTCGGCTTTTCTGCAGAAAAAGCTCACATCTGAAATTAGTAATGTGCCAAGTATTATAATAAGCATGGATATATAAATCAAGACAGTAGGATATTTAAATCAAATTTTCCTGAAGAAAAAAAGGCAATTTTTCCAACTCAAGGACTGCTGCTCAACCAGTTCTTACACTTATGAACAATATTTTATAAAATTTCTAATTAAATTATTTAGTTCAAAGTATTTGACCAGATATTAGACTTGCCATGATCTTCCTGAAATTTCAGGAAATACATTTACTTTTATTTGAGGTGCTATATGACTTTTAAGATCTTAATAAGGAAAGGTAAGTAGTATAAATATAGGAGGACATAATAACGTGACAGTGGCTCAATACGAATAACACACTGCCTGAAAAGTTAAATTAGAAAAACCATGTCCATTTTTTTTCCAATTTTTATTTTCCATTAACAATTAATTAAATTGAAAACACACTAAATTTCTATACACCTTGGTTTTTTTTTCAATGGTTTGGACAATAATATCAACAAAGATAGCAAAAAGATTTGTCATTTTAGATTTCCCCAATGACAGTCAGTTGTATGTAATAATTAACATTTAGAAAGTCCAACCTCAGCAGTCTGACAATCACAAGACACAGACACAGAAAGTTAACAAAATTCAAAGTAACAAAAGTAGCAAGCTCAATTCATGTAGTAGTATATACAAGACTTGTTGTAAAAATTGATTGATGCCCACTGTTTGTAAAATATTGAAATCACGGTAATTGTTTATTCTTATCTAACTACATTTTCTTGCTGCTATACCCTAGTCCTTTCTTGGTTTTCTTTTCCTAGGAGATTTTCTGAAAGGCAAAAACATAGATAGGATTAAATTAAATTTTTCACTCCAATAGAAATATTAAAAGACTCATGAATATGTATCTGATGAAAAAAATGATAGCCTACTCCACAGTTCTGATTAATCATGTCAAAAATATGAGACCCATTAAACTTATAATGACAAGTATTTTGTATACACTGTACAGAAAATGGTTACTTCTTTTGTTTCATTATTAAAACATTATTTTTTATCTATTATAACACATCACCATAATTAATTTGTAATTTGTAAGAAATAAACTGTACATCTAAATGGTAAAAAAATGCTTACCTTGGTGAACTATTGCTTTGTGACTCACTAGCCTCCTCTTCTTCTTCTTCCTCTTCATCATCACCTTCCTTGTTCTGAAACAGTTTTTTAAGATAATAAAACTGTTGCTAAATAATCAAAATCAATTTCACTGTCAATACACATGTTGGAATATATAATGTAAATTTTGGTCAAGCTAGATGTCAGGTACACCATAAAGAGACAGAGGTGATCAGACTATGTACAGACAACTCACCTCCTCCTCTACCTCTAGGTCACTTTTTTTTGTCCTCCTCCTCACACCTGTTCCTGCATCTCCACCTGCCTTGCTTTCTTCACTAGCTTCTGCAATACAAAAAATACAATTTAGTAAATGGTCTCAAAAAATAAATAAATGAATAAAATAAAATAATAATAAATAAATAAATAAATAATTTAATTAATTAATTAATTAAAATTCAAACTTAATTGTCACAGTTTATTCAGCACATTTAAGATCATTCAATCAATTTACATCACTTTATTTTAAGAAAATATCACACTGTTCTGTAGATATCAACTTACAAAACTAGACTTCTCTGCATTCTTTAAAATTAAAGGATGTGCTGGTCGCTTTCAAAATATCCTTTAAAATTCCTTTGCATTAAGCTTTTGGAAGCGCAAAATAATCATGTTTCCTTTTCTACTACTTAATTTACTTGTCAAGAATTAAAAAACATATCAATTCAAAACAGAAATGTTACCTGCTTTCTCTTCCTCTCCAGCTTTTTCCTCCTCCTTCTCTTCTTCTGCTTCTGTCTTTTCATCATCAAATTTTTTTCTAGCAGCAATGTCATCAACCTAAAGTATGAAAAATAATGTATTCAATCTGCACATATTTTCATTCAAAGGGAATTTTACTCGCTGCTTTTTCTGGGAAAAGAAACACTTTCATACTGTAGTGATGAGAAACATTCACTTCTCAAAAATCTCTCAAATAAAATGTCTTGCTTGGTGGAAAAAAGCAATGGTTTCTTTATTCTAACAAATCAGATTCATATACTATACTTGTTGTTACTTTTGCTCTAAGTGAGTAAAAATCATGCAACCAACTAAAGAAAACTAAAACTTAAAAAGGTTCAGACAACAGATATTTGGACACAAATAATTCTCCAAGTTCAAATTCTCCACGAAATCAGAATTTTCAATGCAATTTTGAATAAATAGATAAATTCGTTTCAGAGGAAATAAATGAAAAAGATAAATAACAAAATAAACAAAGGCCAAACTGACCTTAAGAGGGCCTCTGTTTGGACAACAAATAATTGATAAAACAACTACAGGCATGAGAATAACAAATGCGTAAACACCCCACAGCCATTTACGCTCCTCAGCAGCATCCTTTAACTGTCGGAATATGCCGACCTACAGAAGAAAACACACAGTTGAAAAACAAATGATAAAAACATCAGCAAGGTGAAACTCAGTGGGGGTAACCGCTTGACAGAAAATGGTGTTGGCTTGCTTATCTTAAGCAACCTTTTTTCAACATTTTCCAGCCATTCAGAAGACTTGTAGGCCAGCTATCCCACGATCCATTTGATACAACCTTGACCCCACTGAATCTCACATCTGCTGACAGGACTCAAATCAGTCTCGCCCTCTTACCTGAGATGGTTTATCAGAGGACATACAGCAATATGCTACTATTAAGACAACTGGGAGGATTACTACGAGGGCAATAACAGCCCAGAGCCAGGGACGCTCTTGTGCAGCATCCATGACTGCATCTATAACACTTTTCTGAAAACAAATGGATCAGTTGAAGAAAATGCTTGTCCATAAAGCTTATGTATAAGCTAAAGAAGAAAAAAATTCAAACATATACTATCGATCTTTAACAAACTTTGAAATTCAACACCCCCAATGCAATATCATGAATTTGATTCTATTTTCCTGTCTTGAAGGATATTTTAGCAGAGAGACTGCAAACTGAAACATTAATGGAAATTCACCACTGGCCTCGACTATTTTATATCAAATAAAAAGCACTAAACTTTCAATTTCTGCTATTTATGATTCCTAAAAGTAAAATGAGTTAATAATAATAAAATAAAAAAGTTAAATGATAAAATCTTGAATATTTCTTTTCACAATCTTACTCCTGATGAGTTAATTTTTTTCTCCTCCTCCTTCTTCTTCAAAGCCCAGGTCTGTTCAGCAAGTGAGTCTGCTGTGGCTTTGCTGTCTGTGATGATGAAGTTGTCAAACAAAATGTCCTCTGTCATTGTCCAAAGCTCTAATGCTACAGCCGACTAGAAAATTGAAAATGAGTTTAAAAAGCAGATAGAAATTCCAGTTTGATGCATCAAATTTTTTTATCTCACAGTAACAACCACTGACTTGTTTGAAAGTAATATGCAGTACTTTTGTACAGAGAGGAAAGTGGCCTTAAAAAATGTAAGCACTGAGGTGTGAAGCTCTATATGGGGGAAGGAGGGGAAGGGGCATAAATACAATACCTTAATATCCAGATATATTTGATCCAGAAGACTTTTAATGTTGCTGGACCTTTCATAAATGAAGCAATTTCATATATCCCATGTTGAATTTGACATTTTTTAAGTAGGAATCATGCTATACTGGACTTACAAATGGGGTCACTTTGTATGGAGTGAGATCTTCATAGTAGTCTGGGTTTGGAATCATTCTTGGTTTCCACTTGCCCTGCAAAAAAAGGATACACACAACTTCCATCATTACATGTTTATAACATTTGTACTTATTTATAAACTTTGGCATTTTCTTTCAGGATTGCTGAATTTTATGGTTGTTTAATACATGGTCAAATGAAACAGAAAATGATTGAACTTGTAACATTATACAGGATTATATTTCATTCAACATAAGGTACATAATCTAACATAGTTTATAACCATTTACCTTGTAGTTGGGATTGTCAATCTTGGGTGCAGACCACTTGCCCTTGTACTTGGGGTTCTTGATGGTGGGTGGGGTCCACTTGCCGCACCCTGGGGCACCCTCACACTTGGGGTTGCCTGAAATTACCACCACGGAACTATAAAAACAAGCACTGTCTACATAAGCACAATATTACAATACTAAATACATTAGTCTTTAAGGTATGGGCCTTATCAAGAATTTATTTGTACAATATTTAATCTTTATTTTAAAAGATGGTGATTAAATTTAGTTATTTTGATTCCATTAGTAGATATCATTCATCATCCACTATCTCCCCTGATAAGACACCCAGGACAGATACAAATGTCTGTATAAATGTCCACAAAGAATATTTAGTAATATTTCTTCTAGATCTTTAACTTTCATGATGTTTAATCACAAATAAGAAAGTCTTACTAATTTGTGGTGCTTCCCACTCGCCGTCCATGTCCTCATCCCTACAACGTACAAAGTTGATATTGTTAAACAAGTATTAATAACAACACTGCCTTATATACTAAGAGAAATTTATGAGGAATATTGGACATCTAGAGAGAAGTTGCTATATGTGGAATGTAATTTAAGACCAGAGACAGATTTAAGATACTGCGTATGCTAGTGAAGGTCATATGTGATAGCTTAACTATCAGCCTCTCTGGTGTACCCAGCAGTTGGCAAGACCAGCATTAGCAGCAATAGTTTGTTTGCTCTGTAACATGAACACAATTCACATTTACAGACATGCAAAACAAAGTTTTTTTTTAATATTTGTGTGTGTGTGGTGTGTGTGTGTGTGTG
>NW_019775603.1:196004-221855 GCF_001039355.2 Lingula anatina | reverse complement strand
CGTCTCCGTGGTGGTATGCAGATCTTTGTCAAAACTCTCACAGGCAAGACCATCACCCTGGAGGTAGAGCCCTCAGATACCATTGAAAATGTGAAGGCCAAGATCCAAGACAAAGAAGGCATTCCCCCAGATCAGCAGCGTTTGATCTTTGCTGGGAAGCAGTTGGAAGATGGTCGCACCTTGAGCGACTACAACATTCAGAAAGAGTCCACTCTCCATCTTGTGCTGCGTCTCCGTGGTGGCCAGTAATTTTCAGTTGACCAAAACTTGTTTGCTGGCAAGATCAAAAGCATTTCAGTAATTTATCATAAGAACTGTCTTAATTACTCAAATAACAGCTTTCCTGTGATTTTTATTTTGGCTATTTTTCTCCTATCAATGTCTGAAATTTCCTTTTTTTATGAAAGTTCAATCTGAAAGTTTATGAAAGTGAAGTCTCACTGTTAAGGAACGCAGTTTTATCCCAGGACACACGAACTCTTAAAATAGAGGTGTAAAGTTGGTGTCTCGAATTGGACTGTAAAATGACAATACATGCTCTGTGGAGCGGTGTAGTAATTGGCTATCACCTGTTCTCACAAGAAATAAAAAACTGTCCCGTTTTAATTTGAGGTAGTTAATTCTCTGATGGATATCTGAAAAATAAACTTGATTGCATTTTAACTTGTCTTTTCATTCTCAAGTTCCATATAGTTTTGTTCTTGCAATCGCATAAATGCTATTAGTACCTTTGATATCTGCAACACAACTTGAGATTTTTCATGTCCACAAAATGGTATAATTTAAATGTGGTGGTGATCAAGCTTTTTAGCAATTAGTAATACTGCATCAAAATTAACCAAAACCCATATTTGGCTCTCATTTTCTGTTCGCTTTTCTAAGACCCCATCCCCACAGACTTAAGATTTATCTATCCCCATGGGGAGTCTCACTAAATTACTGTCAGCTTAGCCGGCTTAAGCGTCTGTCCCGCCTACTAAGAGTTGTTAGTGGGTAATTAACTACCGTGCACGCTCAGCTGACATCAGTTTAGCGTGAACCCCCAGGGAGTTGGGTCGAACTAGATGGATCTATCTAAATCCATGGGAATGCACTCTAACACCCCATTTCCATAGATGTTTAGATCGATCTATCCCTGTGGGGAGTCACTAGATTACTGTCAGCTTGGCCGGCTTAGGCGTCTGTCCCGCCTACTAAAAGCTGTAAGAGGGCAATTAACTATGGTGCCCGCTCGGCTGACTGCAATTTAGCGTGAACCCCCAGGGAGTTAGGTCGATCTAAATCTTAATCTTTAGATCGATCTAAATCTCTGGGAAAGCACCCTAAGACCCCATTCCCACAGATTCTAGATTGATCTATCCCTGTGGGGAGTCTCCATAGATTACTGTCAGCTTAGCCGGCTGAAGCGTCTGTCCCGCCTACCATAAGCTGTAAGGGGGTAATTAACTATTTGGTGCGCGCTCGGCTGACTGTGAACCCCCAGGGAGTTAGGTCTTTCTAAATCTCTGGGAATGTACCCTTAAAGAAACATTCCCACAGATTTTAGATGGATCTATCCCCATGGGGAGTCCCACTAGATTGCTGTCAGCTTAGCCGGCTTAAATGTCTGTTCCCCCTACTAAAAGCTGTAAGTAATTTTTGTGTTTGCTCGGCTGACAGCAATTTAGCGTGAACCCCCAGGGAGTTACGTCGATCCAGATGGATCGATCTAAATGTGTGGGAACCCAGTCTAAGATGCTCTAAAGCCGGGGTAGGAATTGGAAACT
Organism: Lingula anatina; assembly: GCF_001039355.2. The sequence continues at coordinate 220,089 of NW_019775603.1, read as the reverse complement.
GATGCAAGCCCCTCAACATTGTGGTCAGAATTCACTTTTAAAAACCAGAATCTTGTTACTTCACAATTAACTATACTGTCTTAGAATTACCCCTTGTGTCTTTTTGGTCAGGTCCGTAAGAAAAGTCAGTCTGGTAACTAGACCTGTAGATGAATCTAAGAGTGAGGAAACGTCCACATATAATTATATTTTTCCAGATTCGCGCAATAAAATGCCCCCCCCTAAATTTATAATAAACACGGTGCAATGTTAGCAGCAACACAAGATACAAATTTTTTTCCTGGTTACAAATACGCGTTTAACTATTTTAATAATTAATAAGAAAAAAAAAATATTTCGGGTTCTATAAAATAATCAAATGGCCACTTCAGACCACTAAATTCACACACACTGGTAATAAAACAAAGGAATATCAAAGAATTACCTTTCGTTTATTTTTTCTCTCTCTCATTCTTTTTTCCTTTTATTCCGGACTTCGTTAACTTGATGGACATCAGACATTTGTAGAAGGTGGAGTTCTAAAGCCCGATTTGAGTTACTATAATTAATTTAATGAATTTTATTAATTTTTGCATGTGGATAGCATTTGAGTTGCGTAAAATAACCTGGTAATAGTAATTTGCCTGCATTACATGGAATATACATATCTGCACTGTCGCGTTTCAACATTCTCTTAGAATGTAGGCCTACATGTAGTCTACCTGCACGAGCTTAAATTGATCGTTGCCCCCTTAACAAATAGAATATAGGCTCTACCCTATATATCAAGCCTCTTTCAGTTACCTGGAAAAAGATATAAACCCGTCCACGCTGAGTATTATTATTTGGATTATTTGACGTTTTATTAACCAACATTTGATGTCACTTTTTTCTTAGCTGCTTGGTGCCCTAGAATCAATGGTTTCCTTTGCCTTCCATGACCATTGTTTTTTATAGATTGCATAATGTCTCATGAAATATTTGATGGATCATTGCAAATAATTCAAGTTTAGATACGAAGAAAGTGATAAATATTGTAATGCTTTAAAATTCGCGTTATTCCAACGCGGTCAGTTAGAAGAGCCACTGGTCTGGTAGGTGGATTGTGGTCTCATGAAGAGCTACTTCCGCTCTGAGCTGAGTGTATATCTCAAGGTCAGAGGTTATTGTCGTACGTACAGCGTGGTGTAGGTAAATGAACATAGAAATGAGAGAGAAAGCACGCGTATAATATACGATCTGTGGTACTGAGATGGCAAATCCGACTCTCAAAAGATGCCTTCACATGCTGAAATCGGCAAAATCGGACAATGACAGGTTTGCTGCTCTTTTAATGGTAAGTTGAACCTAGGTTGACCTGTATAAATTACTGCATTTCATGTTTACAAATATCTATATTCGACATTTGAAATTGATTTTGAAATTGCCCGACTCAACCATATCATAATCTTAACAAACATTTGAGAGAGTCTTTCTATATATGTACTCATTGGAAGGAATAGGTCAAGATAAGAAACAGTGTTTTGCTTAAAAAAGTTTTCTTTCACCCCAGGTCTGTTTTCTGGTTTTTAACTAAAACAAAAATAAAAATGATGTATTAAGACTGAACATCACAGACAATATTTAATGCACACAAAGCATTTTCATGATTTGGCGTCAAGTAAATAACAACACCATATCACTTGAAGGTTACTAAAGTGGTCCGTGCTGAGGAATGTGGTCCTGATGACAGACACCAGCTCTTTGAGGCCGTGGGTTTCAAGTTTATAAACAGGCTTCTAAAAACAAGTAGGGAAGAAACCATACATAAATCTTAACTGTCAGAGCTCATTGTAAACCAGTTGTATTTACAGTTATACAATGTGCAATACGGATGAAATTTTTCTTTGCTTCTAAATTTTGTGAGATAAGTATAAAATGATAAAAACATTTAAATAGTCTGTCAATGCATTTTGCTAAATTATAATTGTTTGACATAATAGCAAAGTTTGTGTTTGAACTGTATAAAATTGATTTCCAATTCAACAAAAATTCCTTTGCAGAGAAATGTCCAGAAGATTGCCCTGAGAAAATGTTCAAGTCCCTGGGAGTGACAGTGCTATCATGTTTCTGCACAGATCCCGCAATGGTAGGTTTGTGTTTGTGTGTATGTGTACCCAGTCTTTTTGCACAGATCCCACAATGGTATGAGTGTTTTTGTTTTTGTGTTTTGTGTGAACCGAATCTTCTGGAACTCTTTGTATCACACCAGTTTTNTTTTGTCCCTTTAACTATGGTGCGCGCTCGGCTGACTGTGAACCCACAGGGAGTAAGGTCTTTCTAAATCTATGGGAATGCACCCTTAAAGAAACATTCCCACAGATTTTAGATGGATCTATCCCCATGGGGAGTCACACTAGATTGCTGTCAGCTTAGCCGGCTTAAATGTCTGTCCCCCTACTAAAAGCTGTAAGTAAATTTCGTGCTTGCTCGGCTGACAGCAATTTAGCGTGAACCCCCAGGGAGTTACGTCGATCCAGATGGATCGATCTAAATGTGTGGGAACCCAGTCTAAGATGCTCTAAAACCGGGGTAGGAATTGGAAACTGATGCAAGCCCCTCAACATTCAGAATTCACTTTTAAAAACCAGAATCTTGTTACTTCACAATTAACTATACTGTCTTAGAATTACCCCTTGTGTCTTTTTGGTCAGGTCCATAAGAAAAGTCAGTCTGGTAACTAGACCTGTAGATGAATCTAAGAGTGAGGAAACGTCCACATATAATTATATTTTTCCAGATTCGCGCAATAAAATGGCCCCCTAAATTTATAATAAACACGGTGCAATGTTAGCAGCAACACAAGATACAAATTTTTTTCCTGGTTACAAATACGCGTTTAACTATTTTAATAATTAATAAAAAAAAAAAAATATATATATATATATATATATATATATATATATATATATATATATATATATATATATATATATATATATATATATATATTTCGGGTTCTATAAAAAAATCAAATGGCCACTTCAGACCACTTTATTCACACACACTGGTAATAAAACAAAGGAATATCAAAGAATTACCTTTCGTTTCTTTTTTTCTCTCTCTCTTTCTTTTTTCCTTTTATTCTGCACTTTGTTAACTTGATGGACATCAGACATTTGTAGAAGGTGGAGTTCTAAAGCCCGATTTGAGTTACTATAATTAATTTAATTTATTTTATTAATTTTTGCATGTGGATAGCATTTGAGTTGCGTAAAATAACCTGGTAATAGTAATTTGCCTGCATTACATGGAATATACATATCAGCACTGTCGCGTTTCAACATTCTCTTAGAAGGTAGGCCCACATGTTGTCTACCTGCACGAGCTTAAATTGATCGTTGCCCCCTTAACAAATAGAATATAGGTTCTACCCTATATATCAAGCAACTTTCAGTTACCTGGGAAAAGATATAAACCCGTCCACGCTGAGTATTATTATTTGGATTATTTGACGTTTTATTAACCAACATTTGATGTCACTTTTTTCTTAGCTGCTTGGTGCCCTAGAATCATTGGTTTCCTTTGCCTTCCATGACCATTGTTTTTTATAGATTGCATAATGTCTCATGAAATATTTGATGGATCATTGCAAATAATTCAAGTTTAAAGTGATGAATATTGTAATGCTTTAAAATTCGCGTTATTCCAACGCGGTCAGTTAGAAGAGCCACTGGTCTGGTAGGTGGATTGTGGTCTCATGAAGCGCTACTTCCGCTCTGAGCTGAGTGTATATCTCAAGGTCAGAGGTTATTGTCGTACGTACAGCGTGGTGTAGGTAAATGAACATAGAAATGAGAGAGAAAGCACGTGTATAATATACGATCTGTGGTACTGAGATGGCAAATCCGACTCTCAAAAGATGCCTTCACATGCTGAAATCGGCAAAATCGGACAATGACAGGTTTGCTGCTCTTTTAATGGTAAGTTGAACCTAGGTTGACCTGTATAAATTACTGCATTTCATGTTTACAAATATCAATATTCGACATTTGAAATTGAATTTGAAATTGCCCGACTCAACCATATCATAATCTTAACAAACATTTGAGAGAGTCTTTCTATATATGTACTCATTGGAAGGAATAGGTCAAGATAAGAAACAGTGTTTTGCTTAAAAAAGTTTTCTTTCACCCCAGGTCTGTTTTCTGGTTTTTAACTAAAACAAAAATAAAAATGATGTATTAAGACTGAATATCACAGACAATATTTAATGCACACAAAGCATTTTCATGATTTGGCGTCAAGTAAATAACAACACCATATCACTTGAAGGTTACTAAAGTGGTCCGTGCTGAGGAATGTGGTCCTGATGACAGACACCAGCTCTTTGAGGCCGTGGGTTTCAAGTTTATAAACAGGCTTCTAAAAACAAGTAGGGAAGAAACCATACATAAATCTTAACTGTCAGAGCTCATTGTAAACCAGTTGTATTTACAGTTATACAATGTGCAATACGAATGAAATTTTTCTTTGCTTCTAAATTTTGTGAGATAAGTATAAAATGATAAAAACATTTAAATACTCTGTCAATGCATTTTGCTAAATTATAATTGTTTGACATAATAGCAAAGTTTGTGTTTGAACTGTATAAAATTGATTTCCAATTCAACAAAAATTCCTTTGCAGAGAAATGTCCAGAAGATTGCCCTGAGAAAATGTTCAAGTCCCTGGGAGTGACAGTGCTATCATGTTTCTGCACAGATCCCGCAATGGTAGGTTTGTGTTTGTGTGTATGTGTATACCCAGTCTTTTTGCACAGATCCCACAATGGTATGAGTGTTTTTGTTTTTGTGTTTTGTGTGAACCGAATCTTCTGGAACTCTTTGTATCACACCAGATTTAAAATGTGGCATATATCAGGGGCGGATTTAGGCAGTCTTCTGGGTCTTCCCAAAGACGGTCAGATTTTCAAGTTTACATTGATTGGTTATGTAATTTTTTCTGTCGGAAGACGGTCAAAAATGGTGGATGGATCAACAAAGATAATTTGGAAGACTGTCAGAAAATATCTCTGGATCTGCCCCTGTATATAGTGAATTGTTGAAAGATCCATCTCTTTTGTGTTGAATGATAATAAGATGGATTAATTTGTATGCAGTTTAGTTGTCATTCAAAATATGGGACATCTGCTGAAACTGCATGGCTGTCCAAATGACATGAGGGCGACTTTATGGGGAAAGCTATGTTTTTATAACAAAATCTAAACACAGGAAGATAACGTATTGTTCTGAGCGCCTAGTCCCTTTAGTATTTTGAAAACTCATCTTAAAACTTATAACAATGTTTGGCTTGGTTAAGATATATTTTGAGTGATCTAAAAACTACTTAAAATATTTGTGGAATTACAGAATATGTATCTCTGTCTCTCCAAATATTTGAATAAGAATAAAAAAAAAAACAGTTATTTGTTTCATTGCAGGTAACTCATCCTCAGATGTTGGTCAATTTACCAGTTTTCTGTGATCTGATATGTGTGTCAGAACCTGAAGATGAAACTGATAAGGGCATTGTAGACAGTTGTTATGAGTGCTTAACTGCCATTGTGTTGACACCAGAGGGCAGAAGTATAACTGGACAAGGCGAAACGGTTCCCAAGTTGTGCAGTGCAATTGTAAATGGCTGTTATGGTAAGGCTAGTTTACAAAGAAGTGTTGTTCTAGTAACAAATTTTCCTATTATGTTGTCACTGGATATTCTGCTTTGTTTGTATGAATGCGATATTGTTTACCTAGATTGTGAAACAGAACACCTTTACCATGCACAAAAACTAAGCACTCTAATTGTTACATGTGATGTTTTAAATATTGGGCAGTAGTACAACATTATCTTAAATGAAAACTTGGTATTGCTGGGTGCTTATTATCAAGTTCAGTCTATTTTTAGTAAAACCAAAGAGTTGATGCAGATGCGTTAAATCCACTGTGACTGTATGAAATGTAGTAGTATATATATGTATCTTTTTAATGGTTCATTATATTTCAGGTGCTGAGAAGGCCTTTAACATCCTCCTGAATCTTCTGCACCATGATGGCTACAGGGTTTGGCAAAGGAACATGGACAGTATGATGCAACTTCTGGAACACTCAGTCAAGGAATTTGTCAGGGAAAAGGTCAGTCAGATGTTATAGTAAGATGCTGATTGACCTGTAGATGAATATTTGGGTAATTTCTCCAAGAAAGTAAACATAAAAGCACTACTAGTAAGTGCTACCTGTTGTTTATTTCTATCTTTACTTTACAGGACAGTAAGAAGTTTGAATGGTGTGAACATTTATATGCATTGGTGTCTACTTCAGGAAAGGTGAGTTGGTTTGAGACTAACACCATAATGGCAGTCTTTTGTTTTGGATTTTTTTCTAAATAGCTAGAATTCATCCTCTAAGGTTGTTGTAAGATATATGTGATTAAAAGTTGTTTGTTGATTGTTTCAAATGAAAATATATATTTATGACTTGATTATAGCACATTGCACAGTTGTATGTTTTTGTTTTCAACACCTCTGTAATTTTTCTGCTGATAAAATGTTTTCCCTTCAACTGTATTCTTGATTTATTTATAAGGGTACTTTAAACTCTGGAAAATGGAGTGCAGCCATTTTGGAAGAGTTATCAAACATTTTGCAGAGTAAGATTGGTAAGAGCTTGAAAAAGCATTTTATGACAAATGCATGGTTCAATTTATGGGAGAAAAAAGATGCTTACAGAAGTTTTAATGATCCAATTTTTTCCATATGATGTGCTAACAAGCTTTGTATCCCAGCTTATCTTATTTTATCATATTAATTTGATGCAATACCTGTTTTTAACATTGCTATATATATATTTTCCATTTCTGTCCTTAGGTCAGCCTCAGAGAGAACCAGCATTAAAGTTGTCCTCTGTGATGGTAGACACTCTTGGAGTTCCTTGGGCTCTACAGCTTTCGCAGAGAGAGCGTGGAAGAAAATTTCTTCTAGTCTTGATCCATCTTATCTGCATAGAGGTTAGAATGGGATTAGAAAACCAGAGCTTAGAAAAGGTAAAACATGATAAGTATTCTTGTAGTCCAGAATCGTTTTTTTTTTCCCAAGGTATTGGATAATTCCAAATTTTATTTTTTTCTTTCATTCTTTTTTTTTTCAGGGATTAAAACATGAGTTTACTTTTGTGTTAGACAAGGAATTGAACAGATAACTATCCTAATGTATTTTCTCATTGTTTATGGAAGTTGAATTGGACTTTTTGTGATATTTCATTTCCTTTATAGATTTTTAAAGTTCAATACTCAAATTTCACAAAGCTCTTGAAACTATTACTCCTTCAGATTGAAGAAAAGCCTATGATTTAACCTCTATCACACTGCTGTATGTTTTTGATACTGATGCAATTGAAACAAAGTGGATGATATCACAGGGTTAATGAAATCATTATCTTTTTGTAGGTTGAAGAAAAATCAGAGCTTCTTACCTATTGTTACATGCTACTAGAGCATATTATCAGTTATATGATAGAGGGTCCTTCATTAGAGTGGGAGGAGACCCAGATCAAACAGGTGCACTCTGCCCTTGTGGGGGCCTTCAATGCAGTTATATTCTACATTCAAGAGATGTCTTCTCAAGGAATAGATAAGGTATGATTATTCTCGGTGGCAATGAATTGTGGCCTGCTTTTGTCAAATGTGAACATGTTTTTTGTTTACAATTTTTATGATGGAATAGTTGAGATCATAGCTTCACATTCTATATAATGAGAATATACAGATAATACAGGAAAAACAGACCAATTCATTTATTTGTCTCCACCATTCCTAGAAATTCACAACCCATACATAACAATAGAAAAAAAATAGCAGATGGTGACTGACACCTGGCCTATTAATGGACCAATATTAATAGCAACCCTGAGTGATATATGTGATAATGGATTTTGAACTGCTGCAAATGTTTTTGTAGCCAGCTGTGCCATTGGTATATGCCTCAGTGAGAGTGCTGGGGGCCTGGTTGGCGGAGGAGACCTCTGCACTGAGGAAGGATGTCTACAACTTACTGCCTTATTTGATAACTGTCAGGTTTGTGCTTAGATAGATGGGTCTCTGATCTTAGTTTTTGCTGACATTCAAAAAGTTATTTTTCTCAACAGCCTGTAGTTTTGGCAAAGTTTATTGCTAGGATTTGCTCACATTGATTTGCTCAAATTGACATTAAATAATTATGGTCTATTTTGAAAGCACAATCAAGTTTTAAAGTGTTTTACCAGTTGACAGTGGTAGGTGAAAAAATTGAAAAATAATTATCTCTAAACATGTCTAAACTTTTCTTTCAGTTGGCAGTCTTTTAATATAATTAAAGATCAATCAGCACGAATGAAGACATTTAGTAATCATGGCATCAAAAACAACACAGAAGGTTCTAGCAAGGCAAACATTACAGACAGTGAAAATACCAGTAGTGTTGAAGAACCAATGGAAGTGGAATCTCCGGAATTGCAGGACTCCAAGACATCTCAAAAATCAGAACTAACAGATACATGTAGCCTGCAGCCTTACAATAGCACATGCTCTTTCTCAGAAAATATTGACTTGTTGAGATTTTTATTGCCATGTTTATGTCATTTGACTGCAGAGGATGATCCTAGAAAAATGATTATAGACCATGATGGACATGTTCTGTTAGCAGAATATCTGAATTTCCAGTGGACAAAGTTTATTTCTGGGACTGACAGAGATGCAGAGGTGGGTTTTTGGTAAAACCCGAGTGCCTGAAAATCTGTGTAATCCTTGACATGTTCAATCTCCCACTTAATATAAAGCTTGGCCAGTGAAATTCTGTAAATTTGTTCAGTAACTGTTTCTGCTTTTAGCCAGCTAATACTTTAGCCTGTTTAACTGATGGACTATATGGCTAATTAGGTTTCATAAGAGATGGGATGTTATGATTTGATGTGTGTGTCATTGTGTTCCCTATATGGTATCTTTAAGACACATTTAGAACCTCCATTATTGATTATTTATAAGTAAATTAACCCTTTGTTGTTGTTTGTCATAGCATTGTTATTATACTGAAGAAAGCATGTAAAAATGTTTCAAGGAAAATGTAGTGGAGTATACATTTGATAGACACCTTTTCATCTACATGATTGCATTTGAAACAGATTTTAATCTTAAAAGAACATTAGCATAACTGGATATGTTTAACAGATAAGTGACCCTGTCTTTTTTATATTTTTGAGATGATTTTTTTTCCATTGCAGGTAGCACTGGCCACTCTTTGTGGAATATTCCTCAATATTACAGTGACGGAGCCCATATTAGCAACTGAACATTCTGTCTTTAGAGAAATTTCACAATTCATTGTAACCAACTTGCCAACACTTGGTAGGTAAAACTTGAAAGTGTTTGTACATGTTGTTTTGCTGTAATTTGACAAATATGTATTTTTCTTTAAGTCTGATGTTTAAAAAAATCATTGAAGTATATTTTACGATAATGTTGTGTTCAGTTATGTTTTTTTTTGTGTGTGTGTGCGTCTTTGATTGTCAATTTGAGTAGAGTCCAATTGCTGTTCTGTTTCAGTGTCTGAACACAAGAAGTATGTAGTTCTCATGGCTAATGTTGATGTTCTTGGACTTATGCTGCTCAAACATCAGGCAAAGCTCACAGATCAGCAGGAGTCAGAATTGAAAAAATTCTTCACTGCATCTTTGAAACTTCTGGGCAGCTCACACACACATAAAGGAACCAAAGGGGGAAAGTATGTGATGATGCTGAGTCAAGATTTTATGAAGGATTGGGATCAAATATCAGAGCTGTGGTTTCTAGGAATGCAAGGTATGAATGAACTAGAAAATAATCAATTACTGGGGACAAGCTAGTATATATGAGACTTCTGTGCATAAACTTTGGTTACCGGCAATAATTGCTTAATTTCTTATTAGAGATTTACATTAATACCATGGCCATGGTGGTTAAACAGAATGAAATCAAGGCAAGTCTGGAGAGAAGGATATGGATTTTTTTTTCAAAATAATTAAAATAACATCTTGAAATATCATTTAAATTTGCACGTTAATGTAAATGTCAAAATGCACTGCAGTTAAAAAATTATAACTCTGCTGATTTAATTTTTAGTGCTGGGAGCCTGTCTTTCACTGTATCCATGGTTACCTGGTGTGGTTGTAAACAGTGGGTGGCTGCAATCTGTGATGAATCTTTTATCCAGTTGTCAAGGTAACATTAAATTAGTTTTAAAAATAATTTCCTTAAAAAATCTTTAATATATATTCATTTGGTAATAGTTTAGTTAGACAAATCACTGTGAATGACTGTGACCAAAAATTGATTTAAGTTACCCCAAGATTTGAGTTGGATGATGTTCATGCTAATTTCAGTTAATGCTAGTTCAAACCTGTTCTGTGAGATTTGTAGGAAATAATGAACAATTGACAGAGTTAAAAGGTGAAGAGTTATGCTATAAACCATATATTTTTTCATTTCATTTCATATCAGGTCATGACCATGAGGTGGTGATGGCCTATGGATCTTTCCTCACTGAACTGGTGAGAGTAGACCACAAAACCAGGGACTCTATTCTGGGACTGAATGGTGAAGAAGTGGCGAGGTAAATAATCTTAATTGTTCCTGTGATCACATGTTATTTCTCCTTCTATTAGTTAATGTTTTGATTTATGCATTATGTTTGCCATTGCAAATTTTCCTTTTTAAGAATGGCAAGAGTTTGACTTTTTCAAAAGGTACATTAGAAGCATTTTGCTTACGTAATAGAAATTGTCAGAAATTCACTTTTTCAAGGGGTATATATATTGGGAAAATTAATTCATAAGAGAGTAATCGAGAATAAAAAAGTTCAATTTGATAACAGGATTATATCGCAATTAAGGTATTTTAGTGCATATAAATCATGTATGTATGCAAACTGTGTATTCATTATAATCTGCTGATTCATTGGTAATGGAAGGAATCACAGATAATATTTTCATTACAGAAAATATGGCATGGTGGACCTGGCAGACGTTCTTAAGTCTTGAACCAGTGATAGGGGCATGGATGGCTATTTAACTATGTAAAAGCATCAACAGAAGTGCCAAGCATCTATTCACTGATTAAGATAAAATAATCGCAGGTAGCAGTGCTTCTTCATGGATGCGTTTGGTGTCTTGAGAACTGGTGACACCTTCAGAGAGACATTGCCTTTTAGCCCAGTAGTTAAGCATACTGTCAGTGACTGCAATACAGGCATTTCTTGAGGTATGCAGTTTACTCACTCATGTGTCATGGTTTTGCTATAGCCATTTCCTCTGACAACATTGTGCAAATGCGTACCAAAAATGTCTGAGGCAATCATAATCACGATGTGCTCGTTCTATGGTCTGGTGAAGTGGAGGGACTGCATGTGCGTCATTTCCGTTCAAATTGGCCGGATTCTAGCAGACGACCAGATGCACAGTTCACAACAGCAGCAGCAGCAGAGTGAACTCTTGGCTTGTAACTAGTTCTTTGTCCTATTTGAATGACATTTAGAATTTACGTGAGCAGAGATGTTAGGATCTATGCCTGGAAGGTGAAGGCAGGGGAGGCAGTTGTGCCCCAGTTGTGTGGCAGTTTGAGGTTTCTGAAAAGTATTTTTAATCCAAACAAAATGTTAGCCTTTTCTTGCTCCCAGGCCATCAAGTCTCTTATTTTTTCTTCAGTAAGCACCTAGACTAGGCGTTATAGATAGGTCTTCAATAGCTGCCTCCCCCCCCCATTATTCGATATATAACTTTTCTTAGGTCTGCAAAACAACATATTAACCTTAGAGAAAGTCTATAATTGTACATTGTGGATTGACCCCAGATTACAAAACGAAAAGAGCCTGTACAATTTGTAATTAAAATGTCACTTCGTCATGTATAACATGTTTGGAATAAAAATGAACTAGCAGGTTTAGATGTGATTTTTTAAACAGACTTAAGCGTGAGAGAAAGAGAGAGAGAAAGAGAGAGATTCTGATATGGATTATCTTGAAATACTGAAAAACATGGCAACGCGTGTTATTGTCTCCATAATGTATCGTCAAACGTAGACAAGTGTTCCTTTCTTTTAATATATCAGGCATATTTATTTGATTTCTAAATATAAACATCATCTGCTGATAGACATAAAACAATTATGGACGCTCGCTCTATTTAAAAGTTATAGGCTTTTATGGTAGTTTGATATTTTTACTAAAGTCTATAAAGCATATCGTTGAAGTATTGGTATTACTTCTTTGAAGCACATCACAATAAATGTGGCAAATGATTGTTCGACTATTATATTTATTAAATGCCATCCTGGCTTTGATAGCTTAATGAACATGCTATACTATTTCAAACTTGAATTGTTATCTCAGTAAAAGCCTTGAAAATTCAAATGCGCCTACAAGTTATACAACATATACCGGCAAAAGCAAGTACGTAACTTTCTAAAACAACATTTCATTAAAATTGCTACAGATAACAACAGTTACAGTCAACCTGCTTGGAAAATACAATTCGAGACGGAGGCACTTATTCTACCTGTGATTAATATATCAGCACAACCAAAATTGTTCTTTCAACATTGGCACGACTTAAAATATAATTTTCAAGTTTGCAGTGTACATGTCCACACCCTACAAAAGCTGAGCTATAAATGTGCTCGCATTGCTCCATCAAAATTCTTTGAACGTCGTTCAAGTGAAGAGATTGTTAAACATAAAATAATGACAAAAGCACACATAAAAAAATATAAAAAATGATAAACATAGGTTATAGAGACGGAGATCTTCGTCACTGCTGCGCTCGCGTCTTGTCTATTTCTTCATATCTAACCATCCTGCATAACTGAACATACCCAAGGCTCTCTCAAACGCACCCACAGAGCATTTGTATGTGTATGCCCATATTGCAGGAGACTTTCCTTTTGCAGACACTCTGTGTGGACCAGAAGATGGTAGGGTGATCTTGCTGCCGGGCTCCAGCGTTCTGGTTTCTTTTTCCAATTCTAGGTTGACTTTTCCCGCCGTTGCCGTCAACAGAACGTCTATTTTACCCGATACCGTGGCTATGTAGACACTGCAGTCTTCGCGGTTCAGGTAGGCTTCGAAAAACTGAAAGGATCGAAGGCAATACCATAATAAACCACGATAGATATTGTAAATAATGTATATGTTGAAAGGCAAGCCAATTAGTTCCGTTTAGTTGCTTGAAACGAAGACGAATTTTAATTTCATGTTTTGAAGCTATAACAGGACAGTAAAAGTCGTATTTAAGCAAAGACCATGTTAGTTTGGTATAATATTATCTATCTTTGAAGTGCGATGTACTTGACGTGGACCGATACAACAGTCGCAAAGTTTTGCTTTATTTATTATTTTTGTCTGGTGGCCGGGTGCTCGAAACACCGAACTAATGTGAACAATATCCAAAATTATGAAATTTACCTCCCCTGGGTTAGCAATGAAGAAAGCTGTATTAAATCCCTTCTTAGCAACCGTTTCGACGTACTCTCGCAGCTCTGGAAAGTCCAGCTCGTGGTCCGAGTGCTTTGGGAGGAGCCAGGTGGCGTGAAACGCATCTGGATCGACTTTGGTGAGGTCGGTCTCTGGATCAATCCATCTCTGAAATGGTCTGTAATAAAAATACAAAGATAAATATGGACTTATACATGAATGAGTAATTGAAATAAAAAAGATTGAATACAGAAGTAAACAAAACCTATTTTTATCTATCAGGTTCCGAGGAGAGTCCAACCAAACTTTTTCGGTTTATGTTATTGGCTTTTTGTCTGTGAAAAAAAAAAAAAAAAAAAAAAACAGAGAGAGGATCTCTCCAGTGACCACCTTTTTTCCTACCTGCCATTAAGTGATCTCCACATGTCGATATGGACGCCAAAAGTACCGGGTTTCAAATTGGTGTCTTTACCAGGACGCTGCTTGATGTGGTCTACTAATTGCAGGATAAGTTCAGCGTCCGTCAACATCATTTTTACTTGACGATCCGTTAAACGTAACTGGAAAACGGGAGGATGACTTTTAATCTAATTATTGTCTTTGAAAATGATTTAGCAGCAATTATAAGTACCACAGTTGTTTCAAGGCCACATACAAGTCAACTACATGAATGGTCATAAGATGTTAGAAATTTCGTCGGTGCATCGAAACACAGTCAAGGACAATATGTAAGGGGATACCCTACAATGGCATATGTTTTAAGATATTAGCATCGGCATGTACAAAAAAATTACTTTCTCAAAAACAGGGCGTGTCAGTCATTTGTAATTCTAAGATTTTACAGTCATACCTGATATGGGTCATAACGAAGGCCGCTAGAGCCATCTTTCGGTTTCAAGACAACATTCATCAGCATGTCTTCCTCATTGACAACCCTCCTCCAGCTGAACTGGTGGCCCTCGTTTGTCCAGCTTACGTCACCAGGATAGACAAGATGGCGGAGGGGGACTGTTACTTGCAATAAACAATACAAAATTAAGAACAATTTCACCAACTTTGACACTGGCGCATAACTGACGTAGGTGGTACTGACGTAGACATGCTGGTATCCTTTCCATTTGTATGTAAGAGACTTGATGAAATCGGTGAGAGCTTCCGGCTCCAGGAACAGAATATTTGCTGCCATCATCACCGGGCAAGGGTAATGCCCAATTAGAAAGACACGGTTTGCCACGAAGACAAACATGGTGAGAAGGATCCCTGCCAGCCGGGTTCTTGAGTTAAGCAACAGAAACCCAACGGATAGATTGAACATCATGCAAGAAAGACTGAAGCTATGTCCAATAGCGTCGTCCACAATCTCTGACGGGAAAATTAAAGAGTAGATATAATGAGCATTGGCATCTTTTATCAATCTTGACCTCACTGGCTCTCCACGCACAACGGAATCATAATTGATTTTAGCAACTCCTGCGAAAAAATAGCAGATAACGATCTGGAATTGGAAAACTTTTAGCTGCCATTTTGGAATATGTTTCTCCTTTTCTTTCCGATTCGACCCACTGGCAAAGTAGGAATCGAGCGATAAAACAGCATTGCAGTCTGTTACACACATGAGTATTGCTACAAGCGTGTAGAGGTAGTAATTATTGCTGTGTCGGCTTTTCTCCAGGAGGTTGAGATATGTGAAGAGCACCAGAAATAGAAAACACGCTAAGCGATAAAATAATCCAATGCTTATGAGAATTGCCGATGTTGCCACGCCCCAAAACATGTACAACACAATTGCCGGGTCTGGTTTAGGAACTCGACGAGCAAGGAAGTATTTGAAGTTGAGTTCGGGAAAACTGGCGCCAAAATTTTGGTCTATATCACCTGAAATATATAAGTAGTCAGTGAAAGTCAAGTTTGCATTACAAACTGACAAGTTTAGCAGTAACTATACGCTGGGAACACATTATTTGACATTATAAAATTACATTTTGAAAAAAATAATGAATTTACATTAAGATTGATTCCAGTGTCTTGTATTTTCATCTAGTCAATTAGTGGATCTAGGCCTGCTACAGTGCGTAACCATAGCAACATCTTCAGGGCAGTTTGAAACAGCTATTAGACGCACACATCATAAATCTGAACTAGGCTTACATCATTTTGACGTCACGATGAACACCGCCTCAGTTGGCAACAGATTTTTGCGTGCCTTTCAACCCACGCTTAGGTATTTTAAAATGTCTTTTTACGTGTACGCTAAGTGAATACACCTGGTATTGTAGAAATGTTACTGATCCCGGAGAAAAGCAACTATATTGCTAGAGGTGACTTGCTTATTTACAACTGACCTGACTGACTGAGAGTTAATACTATACCTAAAATGAATCATTTCAAAACGTAGTAAAATACAGGGAGCAAAGTGAAAGGAGGTATTTTTTTAATAACCACATGATCACATGCACATCACTATATATTTCTTAACTAAGTCCACCTCATCATTTTTCGAAGACTTTACAAGAAAGGGAAAATGTTGAATATGCTTCAGTAACATTTCAATCAGTTTGGTGTGAAAGTATTTTTAAGAATCCTAACGATTTAGATAAAACAAAACACGAATATAAGACGAAGATAGACAACGCTACGAATTGAAATAAAATTTCCTTTAGACCTCTACTTCACAAGATTTAAACGAAAGCAAATAACAAGAACGGGGATGCCAAAAGGAGAAACACTTTTTGTTCATTTTTGGTTTAAATTAGTTATATATATATATATATATATATATATATATATATATATATATATATATATATATATATACCGATAATTATAAGTGCATATAGGCCTTTTTTTAATTAGTAATTTGTTCAAAAATGCCAAAATGACTTGAGCTTAAAACATTACAACAAGCAAGACAGGTTAGAGGTGGGGATAGCTGAGCCAACGGTTCATTTTATATCTATTTACCAATGTCCTAACTTAACAGGAACTTCTTTGGTCGGTATTTTGTTAATTGGTGTTAAATCAGCCATTACAGTATACTTAGAAAGCAGTCTAAAATTTAGAATTCATATATGACAATCATTATTGCGTTACGGAAGAGGACGCTGCTTGGGACTAACTGGTACTCTGCTGTCTTTCTTCCCTCTTTATCTACCCATATGTGGGATATACGTTTTTATTTACCAAATATGGTAATTATGCAAACTGTCTTCAGCTCATTTTTGACTTTTGTTGTAATTTTATCATGAAGACCACTTCTTACAATTTGAAAAAAGAATACGATGATGATAAATAATAAACCAAGACAAAATTACGAAAAAAAAAAAAAAAAAACTAAAACATTTGAGGTGAGATAAAGAATAGGAGTACGATCATTTTTACTTCATCCCAAGGAGATGGAGTAAATAAAAGACATGCAGAATTAAGCTCATCGCGGGATGACACGCGGTTAGCTGCATGTATTTCCCACTAAAATGATGGATGGTGTAGGTCTACTTATTACATTGACAGATTCCCCTGTCAGAAGTGCACATTAGAATCGATTTTTGTTGTTACGATGATAAGGGCGCCTTTGTCTTTTCTGGCTTTGTGTTCAAAGATAATGAGTCCGCTGACCCAGGGTCTAAATAAAGCTTCAATTCCGGCTCTTCATATCAATGTTTTAACTGGTGGTTAGAAGAGGGCTAACTGAAAACGGACGTGAACCAAAACCGCAATATCAGACGCAAACAGGGCTGATAGGATTGTCTGATAATAAGGGTGTTTTTCAAAATGGCATAGCTTTCTCTACTGCAGATGTTAGATATGTGTGTGAAAAGATCACAACTCTGGGCGACAGCAAAAAAAATTCCTCTGGTGACGCGTTTGACGCCCATTTCCATTTTAATATAGGTGTTGTCTGAATTGGTCTCACTCTGAGTGCAAATCACGTTTACAGCATTGCATTAAGTAAGGTCTTAATTCATCATAAAAAAGACACATATTTACAACTGGGTCTCGCTATAAGTAGTAGAAGGATTATTTTGAAAATACACACATTTCTTTGCTTTGCCTGCATCTAATGATATCATGTTACTCATTACCTTTTTGAACAGTCATGAGCACGTCCCACGCCATGTACGCCCCAAATATAATCCGAAAGACGGCGAGATTGGTGGCATTCACCCTCCAGCCCAGGGCCCAGCGGCTGTGCTGTGGTCCCGTGGTGGCATACGGGCTCTGGTACCTCCTGTATGAGTATTCCTCCCTCTGTTCTCCCAGGCCGCCTCTGCTGTACCCCGACAGGGCGCGGCGGGTAACACCCGCACGACCTCCGTCAAAACGATCGTCTGCGCCATCGGAGCCACAGACAGAGGAAGACGTGATGACGGTCTCCGTTGTTTCGACATCGTCGTCGTCTGCTTTGGCCGTCCGCGAGATCAGTTTCTCCGTCGTGGTGTGTACCACTCTTCTCCTAGTACTGCCGTACTCCGCCATGATGTTTACATGCTAGCCTATATATTAAATTGGCCGTTGGTTCGTTTCAGGCGGCGGCTGCTTGTGGTTTATGGTAATAGGATGATATTAGTTATGATAATGTTGTTCAGTGTGGTGTGAGTGAATCTAGGTTTTATGCTACCGTAATGTAGCAGGTGGGATGTCGTCCAAGGTCAAGCATAAACATTTTACAAGTATGAATTATATATGCTAAATATTAAAATGATACAGGTAACTGTAAAACCCCAAATCAAAATTAAGATAAATGATAACTATTCATTTCATTCATTTTAAAAAGACAAGGGTTTAGAATCTTGGGAATGAAGGATGACCAAAAAGGGCATTTTAAGACAATAGAAATTCGCGTGTCATCAAATCTGTACAGGTCACAGCATAAAATAGAATTGATCGTGAGAAATATTAGGCTAGTGTGATGTGTTGGAGGAACACGATTTTAGATGGCGCATCTAACACAGCCTGCTTTGAGAACCTTTTGCACTCGGTTTTAGTAAAAGAAACTGAAGGATAAGATCAATCTGCACCCCCACCAAGCCCCGAGGAAGGCGTATATTGGGGTGGGGGTGGGGGGTTCATCATGTTTTCAGGCGATTTTGTTTAAACCTTAGGGGAAAAACTGAAAAACATGGGTTACTCAAAGTCATAATGTTTAAGACATAAGCAGGGTTAGGTATGCTTGGTTAACTTCACATCAACAACATACACAGTTAACTTTCAATATATATATTTCGCCTTCTAAAAGAAAAGACATTTAATAAATTGCATGTTCTGCTGCTGAGAAGAAGTGTTTGAACCTTCACAGTATCTGGTTCACGAATATCAAATAAATGCAGTAGTAACGAAAGCACCCACAGGCATAGCAAGGAAGTAGGGAACCACTGAGCTCCCCTAACAATAAAAAATGAAGCACGTTTTAGCCCTCACAACCCCCTATTATCATTATGAAAACATAGATATGTCAATTAAACAACATCACTTCCCCATGGCGATATTGTTGCAGTAAGTTTTGTCCTAAATAACAGGCAAATTAAGAATTGCATTTTGCATCCTTATGTTCGAGTTTTCATAAGTCCCCTTTATCAGGGAATGGGGTTCCTAGCGTAATAGTAGCCCCTACTTGACTTGCTTAGTCACTCAGCCCTACCACTCGCAAAGAAACCGTTACTGCAAGTGCACGTAAACTGAATTGTTGAAATTGAGTTTTTACCAGATATCAGGACAATTTTACTTTAAACAGAAAATCACGCACCGCCTGATTGTGATATCAAATAACAGCAGTATCAAAATTACCGTCACTGCATAAATTAAACTTTAATTTTGATGACTAGATCGTTTAACTCATGCTTGTGTTGATATGAAAAAAGTTTAGATAACAAAATTGACAGATCTTGTACAGTTCCACTGCCCTGTTCACGTAACCATCTGTCATCGTTGTGAAACTCAGAGAAAGACAGCATCACAAAAAAGAAATTTGGTAAATATAAAATCATCATGCTGAACCCAGATGCTTTGTCAGTGAAATCTTGTTGCATAGCATGTTATTGCTGCTATAAATAATCACTGCTTATCCAGTTGGATTTTTAAAACATATAGAAGTGCAAATATATCACATCAATACCACTATTAAAATAATCATAGAAAAATAATGCTCCCGTTTGTGTATACTGAGCCCAATTTGTTACAGCACTGAAAGGAAGATCCAAGTTTTCTCATCAGGGACCCTGTCCCTACTTGAGAATGGCAGTGAGAAAAACTTGAAAGCCCAAAACTTTCCTGTACAAAGAAGTACTGCCCATAGAATTACTAAACTCAATTTACCACCTTTCACTTGAAATCTTGGATCAGCCGGTGAACCTGAACACTAATATGAATCTATCATATATCACATTTAAGCATTAAATGGGCACCTCCAATTTTGTCCTCTAGGTATGTGAACAAATATCCCTCTTTGTGAGTGAACCCCTACTACATGGTAATAAAAATATCTGTATGACCATCATATTTCTCCCACAATTGCTTCCCATGATAAAATATTTAAGTATGAGTGCTTAAGCAGCTAGATAATTCCAGCTGGCTGATTGACCTGAAATACCACTATGATTCATGGTTCTGTAAAGGGGAAAACCCCCGAATTGCTATGAGCTTAATAAAGACAGTTACACTCATGTCATTCTCTCAGCTGTTACTAGTGGATGCCACTGCAGCAGTACTTTCATTTTTGGTTCCAGTGGTATCAAATTCTTTGGGACCTGCAGTAAGCAAAGAACTATCACTGGCAATATTCTCAGCACTACTGGACTCAGTACCATTTTTATCTGAAATCACAGAACTTGCTTTTTCAGGTTGTGGCGTACAGGTATTCTCTCCTGGCTGTGTGGTCACAACTGATGGATTCACTGATACATCAGACTTTCCTGAATCACTTGATTTTGGTTCATTTCCATTGGGTTTATTGTTCTGGTCCTGTGTAACGGGTGTGTTCTGATTAGTAGGCACATCTTTCTGACTACTGGATTTATCATGTTGATTAGTGGGTGTGGTCTCCTTGGAAGTGGGTGTGTCTTGTTTGCTCAAATTAGGGTGTTGTACATGTGTTGGGCTTCTCAATGTCTGACCAGCAGGCACTGCACTAAACATACTCAGAGGAGGAAGGTCTGGTAATGTGGTACTGATTTCCTCTGAACTGAGCTCTGCCAATTCCAGCTTGGCTGTCAGCTCACTCAGTTTTTTGGATTTTCTCATCTCATTCTGGTAGATTAGACTGTATAAATGCTCTGTTAATTGCTCTTTCATTTCAGCTGTCTTGTGGAGATCAACCTTTGCTTCTATAAATTCCCTCTCCAGCCTTTCATATCTTTTCCTAGAAAAGTAAAAAGGCAAATAATTATACCCTACAATTGGATTTTATATGCTTCAACAAAACCTGTTAACTGTTCACAATTAATATCCCATATAAGAAAATGGGTAATTGCAGTTTGATATTTGACCTTTTCAGGAGAAATCGTGAAAAAAAAGGGTAAGCTGAGACTTTAAATACCTTTAAGATAGAAAACTTTTAGTCCCCTAAAACTCAATTGTTTTGTGAGCCATATTTAACTTAACAGAGTAGAAAGCAGTAACAAAATGGATATTTTTCAATGGTGCAGTTGCTTCACCAAAACAGTGAGTTTAGGTGCCTTTTAGATGCAAATCCAAACAACCAGCTCAGATCAGACTTAAACGTAGAAGCTATTTAGTGATATCAGACCTTCATTAGTGGCAGGGATAGGGGGAAAGAGAAACGGGAAAGGGAAGAGAGAAAGAATTTTTTTCTTACTGAGCCTCAGTGTAGTCCCTGCTAGCCTCCTCTATCTTGTCTCTTAGAATGGAGACATCAACTGTCAGTAAGTCATCTAAATGCTTCAGTTCCTTCTCTATTTGTATCAGTTTACTTGCTTCAGCTTTGGCTTTTTGACTCCTACAAGAAAATTACATGGAACATTTTTATTTCTTTAAAATCAGCATGTTTTCCTTTCTTTCAGTTCTGCTGAAGTAAGCAAAATACACATTTGACTTGTAAAAAGAAATGCCTATGTTTTGTCAATTTTCCATGTTCAGTTGTCCAAGTTCATAATTTTATTAACATCAGAAGGGACTACTCAAAGCTTTTTCTGTCCAGCCATATCATCTCTTCAGTGGACAAACAGTCAATATTATAATATCAATGGCAATGCAAACTATTGGGAATGCCGAGCATTAATGTGATGACAATTGTTGGGCTAATTTCTCCTCACATCTATGCACATACCTTTCCTTTATTGCTTGTGCCAGCATTTGCCTTTTCTTTTTGTTGGCTTCCTCAATCATCTTCTGCTGCTTCTGGAATTTTATCATGTTGGACACCTCCAGGCTTAAGGAAAAGGAAAAAGCCATTTTATTCAATGTCAGGGTTGAATATATCACAGTAATTTTACACCTCAAATAGTATCATAAATTTAAGCCCTTTGGGTATTCATTTTATGGAAATATGGATAAAAAAGAAGAAATATCTTGACAACATATGTATCGTTAAGAAGACAAATTGTATGTCAGATTTACTTAAACATCACGGTTTATCACAAAGATGAAAATAATCAAAAAGATACACATACTCTAATATTTCTTTCTCATTCAGATCTGCTTCTTCCACATTAGCATTTTCACTATCTTCTGTCTTCTTAGGTTCTTCTCCATGTCCATTATCACTTTTTGTAAAGTTGGTGGAAGTTTGGTCCTTCCTTTGTTTTTTATTGTCACTGCAATCTGACTGATTAGGATTTTTATTAGATGGTGTTGGTTTATTCTCTTGCTGGCTCTTTTGACTTGGTTTGCTCTCTGGTTTGGGTTGGGACAGTCGCTGTGAGGGGTGAAGCTCCGTCTGTGGCGTGTTTGAGGAAGAATTCTGCATGTTGCGTTGATGTAGATATCTATCTTTCTGTGTTTGTGCTCGTTGTTTGTTGAGTTGGGCCTGTTTTCTGGCAGCAGCAGCAGCAGCAGCTTGGGGTTTGTGATGAGATTCACCTGCGGAAATAGAAGGATCTACAAAAAGCACAGTGTCAACACAGCTTTCAGACCCCAGTGCACATTGAAACAACACCTAGTGGCACCAAAGGACAACCCCCCCCAAACAACAACGTTGTGGGACAATATACAGGATCAATTGCCATGACTGTAATTCCTTTTACATTTTTGAGACAAGTAGACAGTTGAAAACCAGGGTTAGTGAACACAGGAAATCAGTGACTGTAGGCAATACAAGCTCTGCCATTTCAGACAAGAGGTGGGATTCTCTGAAAACATGTCTCAATCACAGTGGATAAAATGATTGATTTTTACATCACCCCAGAGTACAAGGTTACATGTAGACAACAAGAGGTTAGAGTAGACTATACGGAAAGGTGGCATATAGCAAATAAAAAATAATGTGAACAGAAGTGTGTGTGTGTTTGTGTGTTAATGCTTAGTGTGGTCGTCTGGCATACTGTATATCAGAAAGGGAATTCTTTCCAAGGACAAAAATTTTGTGTGTGAGAGAGAGAGAGAGAAAGGGAGGACGGGATCTAAACATGCAACTGTGTTACGAATGTCAGGAGTATACAGACAGAGAGACGTTATGTGTAGTATGAAAATAAATAACTTATCGGAAACTCGCTTTCTTAAATATAGACTAGAGTCCAGTCGATGCATAATGCAGACGACTCAAATTTCCTTAGACGACGAGTCATAAATATCACCGGTGCAAACTAAAGCGTGACATTATCGCCATAAATTTCACAGTAAACAAGATCACAACTTAGATTATAAAACCCAGGCTGAAATAAAATGGGCTAATATTTACCTTCCTCCAGGGACGTTTGCTGTTTCATTCTCCGAAGCTCTGCATCTGAAAATCCGACCCACCCCGCCATCTTTGAAGGAATGCCACGTCTTTCACGAGATTAGAGCGAGATTTAACGTTTGTGTCAATATTGGTTCTGCTTCTTTATTCATATTTTGTCTCTTCTGCTCAGAAAATTCATGTTAAAGTTTATTAAAGAAATACAGTAATTAGCTTTGCTTTACAACGTAACTTCAAATAGGAATATTGCTTATTATTGGTATGCTTTTGCTTGTATTTAACAAAGGGGGGCGATTGTAATTTATTTAAATTTTTTAAAAACAATTAATAGGCCTATTTAACAAACTCTTCGTATGAGATCTATATTTCACAATAAAAATGAACAACTCATATAAATATAATATATTCTGTTTTACCACAAAAACGGCAATTATAGCTACTGAGATTATTCTGATATCTGAGCATGGCTTTAGACCAAGTGGCCTCCATTGATGGCTACTCTCAACTTCTTAGAAAAAAAAACAGGGACTAACTTTCAATGTAAAAATGGATTCATTACCCATTGGTAAGTGTGGGAAAATTGTTGTTTACTTCAGGAAAATTCATTTTTTGGCCAAAACAGAGTTATTATCCCTTTAAGTCCAGGATCGGCCTCTTAGTCCTTTTTCTTACTGCAGATCCAGGACTACATGGAAGTGGAGGGGGGGGGGGGGGGGGGGGGATCGGAATCGAAACCGGCTTCTCCGCCCCCCCCCCCCCCCAACCCCCCC
>NW_019775603.1:91618-195597 GCF_001039355.2 Lingula anatina | reverse complement strand
TGGGGGGGGGGGGGGGGGGGGGGGGGGGGGGGGGGGGGGGGGGGGGGGGAATCGGAATCGAAACCGCTTCTGCTCCCCCCCACCCCCCAACCCCCCGGCGTGTGGTTCGGGGAAGGCTGAAGAGCCCGAATATTTTGGGTGTTTTGGAGGGCAAACGGTGCCATTTGATACGGTTTTGAAATATAATTCAGCAAGTCAAAATTCTTATTTCAAGAGGGGAATATTCGTGTGATTTTTTTTTTCAGAAACCGAAGGGGGGGGGGGGACCACCGACCCCACCCCCTAAATCCGCCACTGAGTTTATTATCAATTTTACAACCTACTACATGTACACCAAATGCCCAATGCATTTTTTTTAATTTGAAAAAAGGTGTAAAAAATCTGATATCCTCAAAATTAAAAATAAAAATAATAATAATAATAAAAATTCGCTTGCGTTCGAAAGCCATTATTTCCCATTTGTCAGCATACGAGCGAAACGAGACAAACCATGCAGCCATCCAATCTTGTACCCTGGTAGGCCTACTTATTACGATTGTCCTGTACCTTCTCCACTGTTTAAAATTTACCACGCTGTTCTCGGTGAATTTTTTAATCTTTGCAGGCCTACTCCCAGGCAAAAACCTGGATGATATAAATCGAGAGAAGTGAAATTAGAATTGGATCAAGGATTTGGAAGTGGAGAGGGATGTGCGATTTTTACTGGTCATATCTCAGTCGACTAATTTTATTCATATTTAGACAAAAGAAACTAATGAGTATGCCTGATTGTGTTAGATTTGCTGTTGGCGGTAAGAGTAGGCCTACAGTATTGTTGGTGTTGTACTTTAAAATGTGTGTTCAAAAAAATCTCTCCTTCCCTCTGTGTCACCCTCTCTCTCTCTCTCTCTCTCTCTCTCTCTCTCTCTCTCTCTCTCACACACACACACACACACACACACACATTTGTTATTTGTAATACCAACAGCTGTGATAACAAATTGACAATTTTATTTAGTTTCAAAAATAGTTACTTGCGACAAGGAAATAATCATTTTGTTTGCTCGAACACTCAGTTGGAACAGACAGAAACCCACTACTTTACGAAAACACTTACTGTATCTACTCTGATTTATGTTATGCAGAGACACAAAAAGACTTTTTGATACAAAAGTGCACCGTCTGTCACTCAGTTTATATAGGCCTAATAGGTTCTACGTATTAATGCATTAAGGATAACGTATCAAAAACCAGAGAAATGGAGGCCTAACATACTCATCATGAAATATTTAGAATAGTCATTAATGTAGTTTACTTTTTTATTACAGTGCTCATGAAAAAAAGCCCCTTGCAAAAATCAAAATGATTAAAAATGGACAAATCCGTGTTGTGTTAGAATCGCTGCTACTGTTTATTTTGCATTCGTATCCCGTTCCCATTAAGGCAGCTGACAGAGTTCTTTGTACAATTTTCTTGATTAAGGCAGATGCTTCCTCTGGGGCAGGGCAGTCTGAGTAGGCTTTTATCACACAGGAAGTCAAAGTGCTGTACGTTCTAAAGCAGAAACAAGAAAGTTTTGTCAGTAGTAAATATACAATTCCAATCTCAAAGAATAAAAGATAAATGCAACTAGTTTTGTCCATTAAATATAATGACTTACGCTTCCTCTACGGAATTTTTACAAAGGTTAGTCCTGTCTGTTGAACAGACAAACATTTGTTAGAAGTACACGAACACTGCTATCACACATATCATTTTAGTTACAGGTCGAATACTTTGTGATCGAAAACAGATCGTTTACTTCTGGTCATTTCTACAACCTCTTAAAAGGCGTATGATAGCGCAAATCTTGCGCGGTTAAATTCACTGATACGGGCCTATGTTTCGTAAGCTGTATTTGTATCACCGATATAATATCAAAGATGATATCAAATCTGATAACAATACAGAGATTGGCCAATATCTTAAGTTATATGACTACACTTTCAGTCATAGACCAAAAAAAAAAAAAAAATAAAAAAAAATAAAATAATAATAATAAAAATACTGTGCCTCGGGCGGCACGGTCCGAGAAACTGTTTATGTGCTCAAGGTCCATAGATGGTGGGTCGAAACATTTAGTGTATGGATCTACTGTAGTTATTAAGCCTTTAATTCAAGAGTAACTCTGTTTTATCATCTTATCTAGAGACAAGAAAAAAAAATTCCAGTGTAACTTGAATTCAGTCTTTGCATTGGTTAGTTGTATTTTAGTCCCATTCCTTTACTATGTTATTGGCACCGTATTCAATTTTTGAGCCTTTATTATGTGGTTGCAACATAGTGGACACAAGAATACTCCCTTAACACGTATAACTGCACTTGGTATTGCAGTAATACAAAGGGATTATTAATTTATTCAATTATTTAAGAGATACCACTAGGCAGGGCGAAAAAGACAGAACACTTACTCGCAAGTTTTGAACTGCCTGTCCTGTTTGCTTAGACCTTTATCCTGTGTTATCAAGATGAGACGTTCGTTTTGCTCGTAGCGGCACCTATTTATCACTGGAGTTCTTGCGGGGTCGCTGAAACACGAGACGTGCTTGACGTAGTCTGAAAAAAATACTAATTATAAAACAAAGATCGATTTTGAATTTAAGTGAAGTTAGATAAAAGCATAATGGAATGAAAATCTAAGAAATAAATAATGGATCGAATCTGTTACAAAGATAGAACTGGAGTAATAAAAAAGGAAAACAAAATGAAGTAAGATAACACGCAATAAAAAAGAAAAAAATTACAATGAAATATACTTGTACGAGTAAGTTCATGTGAAATAATAATAAAATAAAAATAAAACTATAACAATGCAATACAATCCAGACGAAGAGAAGGTCTTACACCTTCTTAACTCTTCAAATTTACACAAAAACAATCCCTACACTTACGAGATATCATCTTTGATGAAGTTCCACAATGCGCCAAGGGGGAGATAAGAAATTGCAATCAGGCTAATCTATTCAGGTTTTATGTCAGCGATGAAAACAACATTTGCTATAAAACAAATTGCTTGAGAAAGCAATGCACACATATACGCATATTGCCAATAAAATGTGAACAATGAACGGCGTGGAAGGGATATGGAAAATTGAAGTGAGCCTTTTGTTAGTTCATTTCATCCTTCATCCTGACTGTTTTTAATTGTTTTAAATTTACAAGATAATATTAGTCTTAAACTGCTCATTTTTCATCTGTGTGTGCTTCACAAACAAGTGCCCTATTTTACACATGATATATAATCTATATTGAAAAAAGAAAATGATGGCATACGAACGAGTAACTAAAAAGTAATAAAATATAATCTACCAGTAGGCCTAAACATTTATATGAAGCTCTACTGAAGGCCTACATGTCGTAATAACCTCTGCACAGAAGGTTAGGCTTTCACCTCGATTTAACTGTTTGTCACCAGCATTGTTAAGGGTTTTGATGAAATTGACAGGAAAGGTCAGTAATAGACCACAATTAAAGTATACTGTACGCGTTTGAAAATTTATTGAATTCATATTTTCTATTGGTATATATTCTGCATAGCTACTAATCCTTCTCAGCTCAGACATTAAAACAGTGAAACCCCCCAAATAACAGTGCCTGACGACAATAAATCCCTCTGAAATTTACAGGAAGACATGGCGTTCTAAATGACTGGCAAGTCATTAAGAACTAAATCATTTAATTAAAAATGGAATAAAACATCGAGCCCAAGTGCACTGACGGGTCGAGCAATAGTTCGTTGAAGGAGAAAATTGCCCTTTTCCCAAGGAAAAATTACTTTGGGTGGTAAATCCCGTATAAAGCACCTTTAAAAATGGCTAGATTTTGGTTGTGATCTCTATTACCCTTTAGATCTAAACATTCTAAGAGGATTCTTTACCATTGCGAGATAGGCCAATTTGGTTATTTTTGCCCAGAACTCCACAACAAATGCAAATTGATAATNTACTGTAGTTATTAAGCCTTTAATTCAAGAGTAACTCTGTTTTATCATCTTATCTAGAGACAAGAAAAAAAAATTCCAGTGTAACTTGAATTCAGTCTTTGCATTGGTTAGTTGTATTTTAGTCCCATTCCTTTACTATGTTATTGGCACCGTATTCAATTTTTGAGCCTTTATTATGTGGTTGCAACATAGTGGACACAAGAATACTCCCTTAACACGTATAACTGCACTTGGTATTGCAGTAATACAAAGGGATTATTAATTTATTCAATTATTTAAGAGATACCACTAGGCAGGGCGAAAAAGACAGAACACTTACTCGCAAGTTTTGAACTGCCTGTCCTGTTTGCTTAGACCTTTATCCTGTGTTATCAAGATGAGACGTTCGTTTTGCTCGTAGCGGCACCTATTTATCACTGGAGTTCTTGCGGGGTCGCTGAAACACGAGACGTGCTTGACGTAGTCTGAAAAAAATACTAATTATAAAACAAAGATCGATTTTGAATTTAAGTGAAGTTAGATAAAAGCATAATGGAATGAAAATCTAAGAAATAAATAATGGATCGAATCTGTTACAAAGATAGAACTGGAGTAATAAAAAAGGAAAACAAAATGAAGTAAGATAACACGCAATAAAAAAGAAAAAAATTACAATGAAATATACTTGTACGAGTAAGTTCATGTGAAATAATAATAAAATAAAAATAAAACTATAACAATGCAATACAATCCAGACGAAGAGAAGGTCTTACACCTTCTTAACTCTTCAAATTTACACAAAAACAATCCCTACACTTACGAGATATCATCTTTGATGAAGTTCCACAATGCGCCAAGGGGGAGATAAGAAATTGCAATCAGGCTAATCTATTCAGGTTTTATGTCAGCGATGAAAACAACATTTGCTATAAAACAAATTGCTTGAGAAAGCAATGCACACATATACGCATATTGCCAATAAAATGTGAACAATGAACGGCGTGGAAGGGATATGGAAAATTGAAGTGAGCCTTTTGTTAGTTCATTTCATCCTTCATCCTGACTGTTTTTAATTGTTTTAAATTTACAAGATAATATTAGTCTTAAACTGCTCATTTTTCATCTGTGTGTGCTTCACAAACAAGTGCCCTATTTTACACATGATATATAATCTATATTGAAAAAAGAAAATGATGGCATACGAACGAGTAACTAAAAAGTAATAAAATATAATCTACCAGTAGGCCTAAACATTTATATGAAGCTCTACTGAAGGCCTACATGTCGTAATAACCTCTGCACAGAAGGTTAGGCTTTCACCTCGATTTAACTGTTTGTCACCAGCATTGTTAAGGGTTTTGATGAAATTGACAGGAAAGGTCAGTAATAGACCACAATTAAAGTATACTGTACGCGTTTGAAAATTTATTGAATTCATATTTTCTATTGGTATATATTCTGCATAGCTACTAATCCTTCTCAGCTCAGACATTAAAACAGTGAAAACCCCCAAATAACAGTGCCTGACGACAATAAATCCCTCTGAAATTTACAGGAAGACATGGCGTTCTAAATGACTGGCAAGTCATTAAGAACTAAATCATTTAATTAAAAATGGAATAAAACATCGAGCCCAAGTGCACTGACGGGTCGAGCAATAGTTCGTTGAAGGAGAAAATTGCCCTTTTCCCAAGGAAAAATTACTTTGGGTGGTAAATCCCGTATAAAGCACCTTTAAAAATGGCTAGATTTTGGTTGTGATCTCTATTACCCTTTAGATCTAAACATTCTAAGAGGATTCTTTACCATTGCGAGATAGGCCAATTTGGTTATTTTTGCCCAGAACTCCACAACAAATGCAAATTGATAAAAAATCAATACTTAGAATTTAGGTAACTAATTAGTTGATTGATAATTAATTTATAATAATGAGATTTAGGCTGCCTTGGCGGAGGTCTGCGCTCTCTGGTGGCTTTTCTTGTCTACAAAGTAATTCTGCTGAAAGGCAGGTGGACACAATCGCAGTAATCTCATTAAATGTACACATTTGCAATGTAAATCAAAATTAACAAAAACAAATGACTTTTTTTTACCATCCAGAGACTCATTACAAAGATATCCCATGCCTCCCTCGAGAGCCCCGATTGCCTTCAAAACTATCTGCGTTTGTGGAGTGTCACAGATGATTTTCAACGGCTGGAGGCAGGATTCCATGACAGCATAGTTTCTGAAAAATGATTGCAATATATGTTTACGTTAAGAGCAAACAAATCTTAAGACTCTGACATCTCTGCTTTTAATTAAGTCTTTATATATATGAGTACCCAAACGTATTTCTCACAATGAAACCAAAGCAATACATTTTGTACTATTTATAGATATCTCGTGAGAAATTGGTTAACAAAATACTATCTAATTTTATCATTTCTTCATTTTAACGGAGATGAGATAAAAAGTGGGAGGTGGGGGTCGGGACCTCAACCTGCAAATGTTCCTCATGGTATGTTCATCGTGGTCAGGGACAATTTTGTCCTTTGAACCGTCATCGAGGTTCTCGATATACTCTCTGTACGGCTGGGTGCATCCATTCACTTGCTCTTCTGTGCAACCGCCGGGGGCTTCTGTCTGGGAGGAGGCTGGAAAGAAGAAGTAGAGGTTGGTCATATGAAGATAACGGTTACATCAATTTACGTCCCAGTACCATTACTCCCCGTAACGCCTTCAAGTGCGGGCATGTGAAAGAACGCGCGTTTATGAGACAAGACGAGAGGCGGTGGCAAGTTGAAGTAGAGCTTGGTCAAACAGTATTAAGTACTTTGGAAGTGTGCACATGCGTGTGAAAGTGTTGGCGCGGATGTCTCAGAGAGATGCGGGTATGGACCATACGTGTGCGACAGAGAGAGAGAGAGAGAGAGAAGGATGATTTTATTGACTTTGTCAGACCAAATTTTGGAATAAATATAATGTACAATGACTGTGCGAACGCCAGTATCTACTTAAGTGGGTTACTGGAATTTTTATTTAATGCTTTACACCGGCTTCATACACCAAAACGGCGAGAGCCAATAGACTCCATGTTCACGCGGATATTCATTTTAGCGTGCACCGGCCCTTCCGTCGTTATTATAAAATTTTGTGTTAACTTTTGTCGACAATTATGAACATATTCACAATATATTCATTTCCTGCTTTCACCAACCCGTACAATGCACGAGACGCATCCATTGAACGGGTATATACCTATGGAAAAAATAATAGATTACATTACATCTTGTTTTCCAATAGCTCGTACCAGTCGCGCGGCTTCGGGAAGGATGACCGAAATGTGAATTAATCTTAATGCGAAAAGGAAACAGTCTTTAGACTGACAAGCTGATATTGGGTTGAAACTTAATATTATTTGGCTTGAGCATTTTTCGCAATTCCATCGTTCTCTGGCTGGGGAGGGCGTGTGCACATTACATGTGGATAAACTATCGTTGAACCTTTCAAATGAATCAATGAGGGAGAAGTCGTTGTGACATCACGAATCAGCTCTGATGTGTAATGAATTGTTTAGAAACAGCATGAATATTGCACTCCTAAGACCCATTTGGCACGGAACCAACCAGAAACAGGTATTGCCGCAATTCAAGTCAAGATGCGATAGTTTATTTAAAGATGCATATGAAGTCAATTTTTTTGCCACAAAAGCAAATTATTCAGTTTATCCCTTGGCATGTCGAATTTATTTGAGTCGTATAAGAAACTAGTAAAAGTGGTTTATATGTGTTACTGGGAATCCACGCTCCACCGATGCTCGGTTCATGTGTACCTTTAAGTACTTATAATAATGTCCACCAAACAAGCCCTGTGATTGCAATAGCTGATTATAAGAATTACCGCAGCTAATGACCAAGCTCGACTCTGACTAACCGTGTACTAGAATTGTACGATAGAATTCTATGGTCACAAATCGTTATCACATAGTTTTGTGAGATAGCAGGTTAAAAACTAGGTTGAACCAAGAAGTTGTAAAGTTGTACAACTTCTTGGTTGAACATTTCACGTGACTTTAACGCCAACCAATAACGCAGACCGTCTGTTTGTACATAAGGATTTACCGCCGCCGTTAAAACAGTATGTGTCGTAAGACCGTTTCCAGAAAGTCCGGTATACTTTTACTTTTTTCCGTTTTCGGAAATCTTGAATTCGTACCGTTTACAAAGGCACTAGAATTCACGCAAAAACATGAAGTAGACATCCAAACAATTTCTTTTTAGCGGGCACGCTTCTCAAGTAGTTGTTATTTTGCCATAGTTTTACTTGTCCTCAAGGTTACAAATGCAAATTTAAAAATCAAAGTTTGTAAATATAAAGGTATTGTCCCGGATATCTGTCAATCAGATTGAACACGTGCTTCTGTCATTTTGCTTCGATCATGTAATATGTACATGTGAATGTACCGTGTGTCTGTATAGCAGGTTGCCCCTGCAAGGAGACACAGACTGACTGACTGACTGACAGACAGACAGACAGACAGACAGATTAAACACATGTCATCGCATGCAATTGCAGGTGGAGGTATCAATATCATCTACGAAGCAAATTTCTTTCTGTCATTATATTTTTTCTGGGAAAATGGTTAAAGATATACTGTTCACTTTTCACGTTTGCAGTCTGAAATATTTTCAAAGTCATATTTCTATGTCAATATATCGTGCAAAGTTACTCATCTTTCCCAATTCGGACCTTAAAGATATAAATCCCATATAAAGGTACCTGTTGTCGATGATTCTATTTGTATAGGGATGTAATGATGGCATGGTATTCTAGTTGACGGGCCAGTCAATGAGAACAAATTTGTTAAATTATAAAAAGAATAAAAAATACAATGTACAGTGACAAGCTGAGAAGTGATTCGTGCGAAGGAGCAAATTTCTTTTTCCACAAGGAAAATTCATTTAAGCGAGTAAACCACGTATTGATTACCTTTGATTAAAACGGAAAGGAATGACTGTCATAGCTTCCTTTCTTATGAAAGGGCGCTCGTTTGTAGTGCGGTAACAGTTGAAAATAGGGCTAATAATTTCAGATTTAGTACATGTATCATGTTTGGAACATTAATTAATGAAAACCTTTTAAATGTGAATGCAGACGCAAGTTAAAGTTCCCTTCAATCTTAATAATTCTAGAAATTAAATGTCCAGAATCCATTGGATTATCTAACTAAGAAACATGCTGAATCAAGATTATTAAGAAAAACTCGTGGAAGGGGATTTTTATAAAACATTATTAATTCCCAGATATACAGCTACTTGTTTGTCTGTCTTTCCGTCTATCCGTTAGTTCATTTGCCCCTACGACTCTCTCTGAGAATTCACATCGAGAAGAGCCGAGGTCTAGCAAGGCCAAGACCTGAATACGTGCGGACCTACATAAAAGGAAGACCGCCTAATCCTTTAATGGTCTCTCTATGAATGTCATTGAAAGTCATTGAGAGACCATTAAAGGATTAGGCGGTCTTCCTTTCATGTAGGTCCGCCATATTTAAGTCTCGGCCTTGCTAGACCTCGGCTCTTCTCGATGTGAATGCTCTCTCTCTCTCTCTCTCTCATGATCTGATTATACACATGGACGGGATGAACTTACAAAGACTAATGCAGTTAGACACGTATCAGTAAAAACTCAGTATTTTGTCCATTACGTATCCCAGAGTTTAGCTTAGGACCAATTAAACAATCGTGAACACATCGGATAATCAGATATAGAGTGAAATAGCACAGCTTCCTAAATTAATTATAGACAAATGCTACTTGAATTATTGCAAACCTGGTATCATTTGCATGTGAAATTGAATTGGTGTCGATAGTAACAATGTTGAAATGAACTGAAGCCTTTTTTGATGGCTTTTATCCTGAAATATGTCAGAGAAAAATAGTATTTCTTTTCAGTTTGTTCTAAGAAAATATCCTCTTGCGAGCAATTCCTTTGCCCAACGGTTAACATTTGTGGTATAACAAGCACATAGGCCCCTATAGCATGCCCGTTGCCAGAAATTTTAAAGGGGGTCTTTTTCTTTCACATTGTGTACCTATATCAAAATTTTCCAAAGCGGACCCTTTCCCGGCCAAAAGGGTGACCCCCCCTTCCCGGTTTCGGACCTGGGTAGCACATAGCACTCGGAAATTACTCACTTATTCGGTTAAAAGAACGGCTCTACGGGCACATCCATACTGGTAACTAGATTTAGCAGTGGCCTTTACCCAGAGCCTTCTCGATGAATTGTACAATAGAGTATATCTATATAGTACACGTACATAAACCATATAGCAATGCACATACGACTGTATTTGTATATCACATTTGTCAAAAATAGAGGGATATCTTTGTATGATATAGGCTACCAGAGAGTAAAGTATTTCATTACTCAAACAGTATAAAGATTATGCACAATGCACAGTTCTATTACATTTCATGAAAAATGGTAATGATGAAACACAGCCGGTAAGTGCTTTTTATTTTTGTTACAAAACGTATATTTACTCAAAAGACAAAAGACGAATTACTTTAGCAGACTATACGGCGTCAAACAAATTTAATCTCGTTATTGATCTTTTCCTTTCGACACTACTTCTTCAGCTTATTTATTCAAAACAATGTATCCCCTTGCGTTTTTTTTTTACCATTTTCTGAATTTTGCCATGGCCAAAATACATAACCATCTCTCCACATTATAATTCTCAGTGCGACCTCGCTTTTATTCACACTAGTATCTTAGGAGTCGGGGAGACCGTCATGAATAAGCGGCATTGCTTTGATCTGTGGTCTGCCATATTTAATCGGCGGATCAGTAAGTACTCGGATCATCCATTCTGAATGGGGCCTTAATGAAGTCTTTATGGATTAGACGCTCGAAATGTCTTAAAAGTAAAAAAAATTACCATCAAAGAAGACAACAAACAGTTTTTAAATCAATTATAATGTATAATATAAAGACAGATGGATAGGAAGATTAAATCTCGTTGATCAAAGGCCCTTTATTGCCATTAGATGAAGCTTTATGTGGTCACAGAATATTGATCAACCTGGAAATACTGACTTTGCCACTTTGGAATTGAACATTCATTTTTATAATTGATCATTTGGACGACCACTTACAATTGTTGTGAAAGGTTTGATTCTGACGGAAACATACGCTAGGGAAAACCGACTGAAGATAAGTTTTGAAGCCTTTTGTTAGAGCAAGGGCGTATATTGTCTTCAACGTTCTTGGTTAGAGTAAAGAAAAGAATGACCTTTTAAGGTTAGAATAACCCAAGGCGAACAAATCACAAGAAATCTGAAATCTGACAGAAACACGATATTGCACTTTTGTGTTAATTACATATATAAGTACAGTAACTACAAGATCTCCGCCCTTAGAGTGACAGCAATGCCATCAAAACTCCACATACACGTTGATCTAGGCATATTGAGAGACAGAAATCAAAGCAGAATGATTGCTTAGACTGATATAAGGTATGAGTGCCACGTGCGTAAGACAGGGAATCGCCCAATTAGGCCTACTCACGTAATGTTCCATGTCTCTGGCAATGCGAACGCAATCACAAGCCATTCACAGAAAGTGAAAAGTCTATTCTTTGATATTACCTTCTTTGTAACAACGCACATTCTATTCAAAATTAAGGTTTGGGGAATATGTATAATTTTTCTTGGTAAAGTGTGTTTGAAAAAATAATGCGTTGGTACTCCATCGGTCAATGCAGGTCTCACTGCGGCATGCCTTGCTAGTATATGATGTACATGGCATACCATCCTCTACAACAGGCCCTTAAGCACTGCGTACCAGGGTCACAGATTGGTTTTTACACTAGACATTCACAGATATGTCTCTAGTTAAACGGTGGACTTTTCTGCACTGTTCAAGAAAAGTTCATATAATAAAATTTGCTGCCCTGGTGGACGGTAAGCAGTGCTTTACTTTGCACTTGTACATGTGCACATACATGTACATGTAGGATCGGGTCGCACTGTTTATTTCACAGATGTTTATGTCATGATACAGTATGTTTAAAAACATATTCCACGTTGCATGTGATATGCTAACGTTCTAGATATGTACAACGAAGACATGTTTGGGCACCATTTGGTGCAGTTAATAACGTAGCGGTTGTAATGGTAATCACATCTGAGATAGCCCAAATTATCGAGTCTTAGTTTACCAGTAAAATCAAGTGACTTTTTAGTGGTTTATAGAAAAATGGACTCAGGAATAATATGGCAGATTATCGAGTGCGGTGCTGCAGCGGATAAAAACTGGCAGAATTTAT
The DNA here is from genome assembly GCF_001039355.2 of Lingula anatina. The sequence continues at coordinate 183,345 of NW_019775603.1, read as the reverse complement.
TCATGGTATTTTCCTTTTACTTTCCTCTGAGGTTCTGTCGAATTATAGCCTTTTGAACAACAGTTCAAATTCACCATGTTTTGGGTGTATGGCGTCATACAGTTCCGGCAGCCTCGTTTCGGACTATCTCGGATGATTTTTATTTGACAGACACATCAATAACTGTCTCCCCTTTACAATCAAAATCAATCAAACTCTCTTCATTTTGACAGGCAGTGTTGGTATTTTCCATTTGAAATAGAGGAATTATAGAAGGACCGTCGCCCAATAATGTGATAAAGATCAAATTATATTTTTTTACTGTGAGTACAGATGCATTTAAAGTGTTGGTGTCGTGAATCTGCTTTAAAATATTTACTAGAGTGCTCAACCAATATGCATCCCTTGTGATTATGATGAGTCAGCTTGGAAAAAAGAAAAAGACTTTTTTAGATTTTTAATGGCGAAGGCAAGGGATTCTATGTATATTTTAAAATATTCAATTTTCTCTTATACTTCTAATATACATACATATATTCATTTTTTACTATTGCTAATACCAGTTTATGAAGCACGCGTTTAAATATTTTAGCCTACGTCTATTGGGTTGTTTTAATTGATTTTTACAGATTTTATAAATTTTGAAAGTTGTATTTACGATCGGTGTACCCATGCATCATGTGTTATTGTTGAAGGACTGATACTAGGTAACCAAATCTTTCAGATGTACAGATACGCGTCTACAACCACCGCATCCACCGCTACATGAACAGACCACAAAGCCGTGGCGGAAATGCTCGACCCAATGCAAGTTTAGAATAATAAAGGTTCAGAATTAAAACATATTCCCATCATGGAGATAGTGTTTTCTGCACCAAAATAATCGATAATTACGGAAATCCTACTTATTCTCGTGTAAGCCAATTTAGCCAATTAAGTTGCCACGACCGTAAGTAGTGGTCAGTGTCCACGGGATCAATTTCATCATAAGATAACGCATGTAAATCAGCAAACCACGAACCTAATTCATTCTCAATCCTAACTACAATGTAAAGGCATATGCACACTTCAACATTTCGGAACATTTACGGAGCCTAAGTTCGATAATATAGAAAATGTGACAACTTAAATGAATATTCATCTTGTTGTTCGATAAATAATATTAACATAAAGTTTGAAAATTTTAAGGTGCACGTTTGGTAGGCTTCAGCTAAAACTGATTTAAAGAACTGATATAATTTGATATAAAGAATTCACGAAGCAAAAAAGAAGTATCAACATTTTGCGACAAGGAAGATGGAGTCCACCAAACCTTGCAGGATACCGGACGTGACTTTTAGTTAAACTGTCTAAAAGCACAAGCATTTTTATCTGTCATTAAGCTATTATATAGATGTTAATGTCAGATCAGTGGATATGGATATTAAGGACTTCTGTCTCGAGACTTAAAACAGGTTATTCTTCATAAACAAACCTGTATACTGATCACCCCTTTAGTCGCAACGGCATCTGACATTATCAGGTCAATTTCCTCTTTTTTTCTCAAAGCCAATTTCCACAAACGGAATATTGATTCTGTTGATTGGAACTCGGAACTTGACGATGAAAAACGCATTTCAATAATGTAGCGTTCATATTTCCCAGCTGCATCAAACATGATTTATGATTCAAGTCATTTCAGTATATTATCATCAGCATCTAAAGGTAAGGTTTGATGATTATGGTTTCCAAATACAGATTAAATGAAAATTGAGTGCAAATTATAACTGATGACTCTAAACCATAATGATTGATAAGCATTCATGTATGATGGCGGTTAAAATTTTCAACAAGACTGGCGAAAAATGAGGCCACTTTCATGTGGGATAGTGTTAAGGCTTTATTACAGCATTTAGCTTTTTTCCTTTACCCATGTTAATTGATTCCCAATAGATAACAATTGTCAAGACCATTTAGAGTAGCTTTAAGCTTAAATTCGCCAACATACTTGAATGGTGGGTTCACTGACGCCAAGAGCACTTTCGTGATTTAGTAAAATGAAAACGGGAAATGAAAACTGAATGCACCTCCGAGATTAAAAAGATTAATTTAAACGTACTGTTTTAAGTCAACCGAAATCAAAGGTTGGGACTGATGTCTCCCAGTGTGTGCTCAAAAACTTCCTCATCAACCGCAGAAGCCTAATTTGTTTTCACCCTTTGCTTAGATATGGAAGACAAGCTGCGAGAGAAACTGCTCACTCAACAAGAAGCTACGAAAATATACTCTTTGAGAGGCAAATCATTAAAACACACCATAACTGCAAGAACATATTGGTCAGCTATGTGTCTTTCCGAATAAGTGTTAAATACCACTCAATTAGATTGGCGCCTGGTATATATGGTAGTTGAGTGAACTTTTAGAACTATTTACGTATTTTGGTCTACAAATAGATCATTAGTTTCAAGATCATCAATATGAATTATCGCCATTACATTTTAACGGCATGCATGAACTGCTACGAAAGGCTTGCTCTTGTAGTAAACCTTAGTTCCTTTGGGCTGTGATTTTCTGAAGGGAAAGCATCTTGATGGATGTTTGACTTAGGTGCTATTTTCGTTATCATCTTCCTGGTAGTTTTTGTGACCTGCTAATGGAATTCATATCCATGATATGACACATTTGAAATGAAACCTCATGAACCTCTTGCAGACAGTCCTTTCATAGATCTTCAATTAGAAACAAAATAAATGCCAATCGTGCCATTTGTTAATGACAAGGGAATCGCTGTCAAAAGACGTTCCTTTGTTTTGTTAATTGTAGTTATATGACAAAGATCCAATCAATTGTCGCCAATGAAAAAAATACAGAAATTGCAATTACATGTTTTTTCGGTTAAATCGTTCCTTCATTTGATCGGGAAAATCTGCATAGGTTTTGATCGAAACTCTCTTTATGATGGACGGAAAGAGAGATTCATTAAAACACATGCTCTGACACTTCAGGATTCCATGACAGATCGCAGTAAACAGTCACATTTGGAATACGATTTGCACTCAAAATTTGTGGCCGATGATTGTTGGGTTTGAGATTAGAGGAAAAAAACACAATATCATTCATATTAGCTCGATGTGCGTTAATCAAGATGCACTTTATGCGCTCTCCGACTGATCGTCAATGTTAACGAGACAAAACGTGACAGTATTTCTGATTTATTAAACGCTGATATGTCATACCTTTCTGAGAATTATGTTGATTTTTTCTGTATTGATAGAGACTGTGTCTATTTATATATGATATGCATGGAAAACATACCAATAATGCTGATTATTATTATGATAATTATATAATAAAACAATTATGTGTTAAATAATTGTTTGAAAGAAGAATACGCTCAAAAATTCGAATATTAGCCCGATAGATGCAGGGTCACAATGAAATGTCACCAATGAATTTCACTGAAAAGATAAACCGTGCGAGGTGCTCTCAGTACACGAACATCTTGTCACATAAAACAATGGCAGATCAAAATTTGTAGTAAAGCGCATATTTGTCATGCTCATATTGTAATGCATTTACGGAATGCCGGCAATTTCAATGTTAAACATGTTTAAGATTTAATTGGGTAGAATCTTAAGGTTACTTAGAAACATTGAATGTAACTCAGCAGAAAAATTCACCAGCTGTGTACACTTAAAGTTACAATGATACTTTCTTCAAACAACATCAAAACCCAAAGTAACTTCCTTCCAACATTCCAGGTTCTAACAAGAAACCCTCATCAGGGAATGGTACCATACATGCTAGACATTATTAGAGAATATTGGATGGGAGATTACTATGAGTTTAGCTTTAATTTGAAGAAACTGTTATTGCTACTTAAGACTTCATTCAACCGCCAGTAATTCTTCATGCATAAATGAATGACAATACACTGTCTCTCTGCGCTTTGATTACCTTATCGTATTCAGAATCAGTAATATCAGTAATATCAGTAATATCTTCTCGATTCATCAATTTTCTATTGATTTTAGCTCAAATTACCCCCCCCCCTTGTACATATCCTAAAATCTAGCTAAACGTCCACTAAGCGATGTATGAAGTCAAAAAGTGCAGTATACGGATTGTCTAAAATAAACTTTAACCTTGACTCTATCATTGCTCGTCGTTTCTGTCATAATTCATCTATCACTTCTACTAATTTCAATTATCTAACTTTCTCACCTGAACTAAAGACCATAAGTGCCACCAGTAAAGTCGCTGCCATAATTCAAGGCTTAGCAGCAGAACTCCCTCTTCTCCACTGAAAAAGAACTGACGAACTGAACGCAGTTGAGGTCCATATGATTCCCGGACCTTTTTTAAAGTCGATGCTCAGGATGAGCCGGTGAAGCGAATAATAACAACCGACACCATTAGTGCCATCCACCCTGAGTATCGAGGTCCATAGCTTTGTCTGATGTTTTATGCACGTTTACAACTGGTTAATTATGGCGTCTTTATCGGCTTACATGCATGCGCGCGCACACGACTGCCCAACGGTAATCACCCCGAGGATAAAAATGTATTCTTATAAAATCTCGACTACCGCTTGTCTCACGAGCAAAGGAAATCATACTAGAAAGCCGAAAACGAGGCTGTCGGCGCTAGGTGACGTCATAGGACACTAGAAACCGCATGAGGTGGGGATAACCTTTTTAGTAATTAGGATGAAGATTTAAAAAGTCAGAAAATACCTGCAGATTAATTTTGTGAGATTTTATTTATTGCCGAACCTCACTTGTTAGTCTGACATTATTTCTACCCTACTCTCCCCCAAACCTGAGAAATCTCCCTTAAAATAAACCTAATGGGTATAAGACTCCACGTGGTGAAAGCATGTGTATACGCGTCTGTGTATAAGGGTGCGTTCCCAGTGAAACTATCGTTCTACGTTGATAGATCCAACTCCGAGGGGGCTCTTGCTGAATGCAGTCCGATTTACAGATTAACACTCCTTCTCCTGGCGTTGAAATAGAATACAGAAAAGCTGGTGATGATACGAGGTCGTTGTAAACGAGAGGAGGCGTGTTTATCTGTTAATATGATTGCATTCAGTCCTCGCGGAGTTAGATCGATCTACGTAAAACGATACTTGCATTGGGGATGGGCCCTAAAGGATTGTTACTAATAGACGACTTCCACACACACTAGACCAGTTGCAAACGACCTGCTTGGTACAAGTTTTATTTCGAAGCCAATTCTAAAAGAAAAGTCCAGGCACTTCGTCTTCCACCCTTTGGCTAAATTCTCAGTGGCCCTATTCCTTATATCGCAATTTTCCAGGATTTCAAACAACTTCCTGGTGTGCCTTCATGAAAAGTATCCAAACCCTTATTACATTTGCAGTACTTTTTATGGCACTTTTTAGGATGGACTCTTGGTAATAATTTATTTAAAAGGTTTACGAATATGCGGTGGTGATGAATTCGAGTGCCCCTATAGTGAATCCACGAACAAACAGCTTTGATCAGAAATTTTAAATGTCAGCAAAATCCAGGTGCAGGGCCTATTTTTAAGGGCATGGATTCCAGTAAAGAGTATTTGTGCGTCCTAGTGGCTACGTGGGGTTAATGACTGTGAACTTATTAGAACGCTAGATTGCACGGAGGTTAGGCTTAGCATTTGAAATATTCCCCACAAGGCACTGGAAATTCAGCACAAATGAGAAAAAATATGTTGCGATTGAAATGAAGTGAACACACGAAGTGTTTTACGTACTTGTTTATAAGGGCGAACTGATTGAATTATCTGTTGAGTGTTCCACACTGAAATAGTAGAACGTAGGGAATTTTTTTTTGTGGAAGGACATTTAGTTTAATGAACTCGCCACCCCCAAAATTGCTGTACGTGTGTGTGTGTGTGTGTGTGTGTGTGTGTGCGTGTGTGTATGTGTGTTGGGGAGGGGGTAAGTATATCACAGAAGGTAGCAAGATGGAGGTTAAGGTCGCATGGCCACGGGTTATCTGTTTACATCAATGTTTGTTGCCAGGTTAACCGAATCTTTTTAGGCTCCAAGAGTTGTTTCTGTTTGGGGGGGGGGGGGGGGGGGGGGGATGGTGGCGGCATGGAGGTACACAACGTAGCACTAGTCCTGAACTGGCCATATTTTTGTCGAACTAGTCACTGGGACTTGCACCTGGGTCAGGAAGCCGATGAGAAGCAAAACTAAAATAATCAAGACAGTCAACACAATCGAGTTCATGCTAAGGCAATTATAATTTTCATTTGTCCCCGTAATAATAAGCTATTCAGTGGTCGAGACTCGCCCAGGTTCTAGTTCGTTGCAGGAACTGCTGCAACCACTGGTCACGACTGCTAGGTGCCTTTACGGCGTTGATTTGTCATGAGGTTCTCTCATAAAGAAATTTTATTGTTTGCAGAATGACAGGGAATTTCCAAATCAGAAATGACAAAGTTGGGTGAAAAACAAGCATCTCGACGGAGACGCCTATTACGGTAATTGTCTGATAATGTCATGGACTCTGGCTAATTTGAAACAGAGACTGAATGTCAGATATTGGAAACCTACTGATTATCATTGTTCTTTACTTTCTAGACTGTTACATGTATCATTGTCTAACACACTCAAAGAATAAAGGTCGTATGCGGTTCATATAATAGAAAGACTTGATTTATTTACGAGGATTCTAGTCGGCGGTGAAGCCCGCATTTCATAACCAAATGTGACAATTAGAATCGAGCGGCTCCTCTACTGCAATTCAGTTACTATATCCTATGACTACGGCATAAAGGCACTCGTCAGGTTTTCGTGGCTTTTTTTTCTATTTTACTTAAAACCTCCAGTTTTAAAAAGCTAGACATAATACTGCATAAGTAGATCACAAAGGAAATATGTTACTTTTTACCATGATTTGCGTACAATGTTGTGAGGAAAAGGTGGCAAAGAAAACTTGAGGCATTTTACAATATTTATCATGAAATATTGAAGAACATATTAAATGTTTTAGCATGAAGTGCTTGTGATTCAGCATGCTGGGGATAAAATACACCAGGAAGTAAACAGAAACAGTAAAATTGCAAGAAGGAACCAAAAACATAACCTCCTTGGCGAAGGTAAATTCAATAATATAGTTAAACATAAACAAAAGTTACATTCTTCATATAAATGACCCAAATACCTCTTTTTTTATGTACGCACCATGAACCCGTAAAATGGAAACTATAAGTAAAAGTAGCAGCTGGTATAATGCTATCTTTCACGACATTAAGGTCACGTACACTACTAGAGATAACAGACGACGGGTTAAGATATACACAGGTATAACCTACATTCGGGAGAAAAGCTGTAGATACAGCTTCGGCACAGTAGGAAATTTAGCAAGAAATTCAGTCTTGTCATTTGGTATGGACGGGGGTGAGTACACACACACATGCACACACGAACCATTCACACACTAATGGGCACACATAACAGAAACATTGCGTACTATGAAGAGGCTCAAGTTTAAGTAATTTACGAATAGATGTGTAAATTAAGTGTACAATGATTGTAGTGATCAGTTGCCCCCCGATACCGTGTCTTCATTCGGGATTAGACCCCCTTTCCCCAGGACTTTGTGCAGCCTGAATCAAGTGTAAGTAAAACATAATAATAATAATAATAATAATAATAATAATAATAATAATAATAATAATATAGGCCTACTCACTTATATGGCTGGTTTGACATAACATTACATTACATTACATTACATTACATTACGTTTTGTTACATTATCAAAAGATTATCCGTGGGGGTAAGGGATAAGGTTGGGGGTGGGGTGGGGGTGGGAGTAGGGGGTGGGGGTCCCCAGTGGTTCAGAGGAGGGCACTCGAGCTTTTCCAACACAAAAAGCAGATTCAACCCCCAGTCTCTTAGCAGAAAAAGGTGATCTAATATATACACTCTGAGGTCCGCGGATTGCATTAAAAAAAGAGTAAAAAGCAAAATAAATGAAAGAGGTTGAGGTTTGTGTTCCTTTCCAAGTAGACCTTACTTTCAATACGCAAGCAGTTATCATTGTGTTTGCATATGGTGCTTGCGGGTATGTCCTAATTTCTAACACGTCGTAGGCATGCTTTAATCGAGAACAAACTGCGGGTATCCATTTAGAATATAGGCCTACACTTTACGCACAATGACATATATACAACTGTAGTCACGACAAGGTTGTTTTCATTAGATTCTTCTGTTTACAGTGCTACGTGTTTCAGCATATTTATTTTTCTGATAAGAAAGCCAGTTCTGTGATAGTGGTCCACCACCCCCCCCCCCCAAAAAAAAAGGCCTTGAGAAAATTAGTTTGTTTCGTTGGCTACAGGACGTTATAGGTTTTTATTTTATGAGGTAACTGATATGCTTTCTCTGATCACAGCTTCGTTTAGAGTTGGGTCTTCTGATTTGAAGATGAGGGATTTCTTTCGTGAATGTTTTATATGGTCATAGTACGACTTCTAATGCGTATCATCTGTAATGGAAACTACTACATGTATCGCACCTAAAATCGTTCTTGATAATATACTTGTTGAACAGATCTAAAATTGCAGTGTTGTATTTTTTATTTTTACTTGCATTACGGACAAAACTCAAATGCACTTCTAAATATATATGTGTTTTTATGTTTTACAAGAATATACCTTTAGCGAGACTTTCAGCGTTACTGAAGAGATAAGAGACTCATATAACCGCATCGGGTTCATTATCATACGGTAAATATTTCCAGAGATTGTGCACTAATCCGCGACTAATACACAGGCCTACACATCTTTGTCATTTCCTCTAAATGTTCCTCCCCTCTTTTTCTTCCTCTTATTCGTTTTCTTCTTCTTCTCTCTCTTTTCCTTTTCCCTTCTTCTCCAGCCTTCCTCTATCTTTCCTCATCCTCGTCTATTTCTTCACCTACCCTCCTTCTTGACTACTCGAATGTACTTATCATATTCTCTACTTTTTTTACAAACCGTTCCCTCCTTTACATATCTTTTTCTATCTCCTCCTTTTAACTTTGTTCTTCTTCCATCATATCTGAAAACAGATATATGATATTTCCTATTATGTGTACTCATCATTTAGATATTGCTTTTTACAGAAACTTCCTGGACAAGGAAGAGCTGGCTCTGATAAAGAAGGCCCTGGAAGAAAGCGACAGCATTACCAAGCATGCTTATGAGGTAATTGGAAATCTCATAATTTGTTAATCCTTTCTTTATTCAAGTCCCTATCTCCCAATCCATATCAACCATTGGACTCTTTTTCTCTCAGTCTGAAAATAATTTTCTACAGTCCTCATTCCGGATTCCACTTTAAGTCAAATACCTTGCTCCTACCCATTCTCTCCTGAAGGCAACTTTATGAAGTTTGCCAAAAAAGAGCATTTTCTAGCTAGTAATTGTGTCCATGTATAGAAATGTTTTAGGAGCATTGTGCATGAAAATATTTTATCTAATTTCAGTTAAGTGACGGGGTCGATCGTAGAAGCAAGATGGTTCTCTGGCGCCATCCCGGAAATGACATCACGGGGATCATGGCCAGGTCAGAGAAGCTTGCTGGCTCCATTGAAAAGGTAAAATCAGACATTTTCTGAATAAAATCTCTTAACCTATGACCGCTGCCAAATGCATTTTCTGTCGTGCTAGTAAATCGGCCTCATTTTTTCTGTGTAATTTGAAAATACAGGATACAGTTTCGCAGAAGTACTTCATATAACTATGTACTAGTAGGGGTATCAAGATTGCACAAGTCTTCCTTTATCTTTGAAGTACAGTGTATGAATTATGTCTACATTTTCAGCAAATACCATGTTTGATATTTAGCAGCAAATAATAATAATTATGATAATGTTAATGATAATTATAATGAAAATAATTATAATAATTTAATCTAAAACTGAAATAAAATATTCAAATAGGCAAATTAATAAAAACTTTATCAAAATCACTTGCCAGTTTATAGATTGAAAAGCGTGTAAACTGATGACAGCTTTCACATTTTTCTGACAGCTTCTCGGACACGGTGAAATCTACCACTGGGGTTCCAAGCTGATGATGAAAGAAGCCAAGACTGGAGGAAGACATCTGTGGCACCAAGATTATGGGTACTATGCCATGATACATAGGGTGTCCCTAAAGTCTAGACACATGGGGGAAATTAAATTTTTTTAGTAAAAATGCTAAACTGCATTTCACAACATTGGTGCTACATATCAAAATAATTATTTTCAAGTTCGATGCGCTTAGCAAGATTCACGCGAAAAAAGTTACCATGAATTGTAATATGTCCCATGTGTCCACACTTCTGGGTCACTCTGTATTACATGTACAGTATGTACAATATCTTTGCTGGACAGAAAGTAGCACAGCCTAACGCACTGCACTTGTGTCCTGCATTTAGAAAGATTGACTTTCGCTTCTTTGTTGTTATAGCTTAAAATGGAATAACATATATGATGTGCCTTGAAATAAAAGCTTACATTTCAAAATGTAAAATTGGAACTTTTGCAGAAAGCGTGCATTGGCTCCTAAGCGTTCTCTGAAGTTTCGTATCTTTTCACTTGCAGATATTGGTACCAAAACGGATGCCTCTTTCCTGACCATTTGACTACGGCTTTTATAGCCTACGACAGATGTAACAAAGAGAACGGATGCTTACAGGTTGATTCTATAATTCTTACATACGTGCACTGTCATTGTGTCACGTCAAAAGCTAGTTGCGTTAAATATAGTTTTGGCAAATACCGGTTACCTTTGAACTTTGAAAATATGCGCTTCATTTCACTTCCCATTCTGCTATTTTGTTAACATGCAATATTCCTTTACATGTAATTTACGACTTTAGAGGTCAAATCAACCAACTGTAAAACCCCACAAGAGGCACAATAAAAACTAAGTGACTAATAAAACGATTTATTGGGGTTTCATACTACAGTAAAAAGTGACTGCCACTATATATAGCATTTGTTTTTTCGTGTAATTATATTAATGATTGCTCCCATAAAGCTCGCCGTAAAGAGCGTTTTTGATGGCGTCCACATACAGCATGAATCTTTTTGTCTTTTGGTTTACCGAAAATAATTGGAATGTTCATTAAACATAAAGGATTCTATTTTCTATGTAATTCAGATTCTGAAGGGCTCTCACAAAGCGGGTCGTATAGAGCACACGTTTGTTGGGGGCCAGACGGGGGCGGACGTGACCAGGGTGGAGGAACTGATGAAGGTGTGTCCACTCCAGTACGTGGAACTTCAACCAGGTAGATGAATATGTGATAAAGGGAAGAAGACACTCGATTGGAATAAATTTAAGAATCACTGGAACGGTGATATGTATCGCAACATGAGCAGCACTTAGTTACACAAAGTTTCTTTTAGATGTTTATTTATTTTCTGATATACAAGAGATATTTAAAAAAAAATAGTGTATAGTTTGGTGCCAGCTGTTTTCCTAATGTCAGAATACCTGTACACTATGTATATATGTTACATTTTGAGGTCGTGGAATGGGCTAAAATGTCCTGTGATCGGATTTGAATTGAATTCACTGTCGTAAAAATAGTTCCAATTTGCATGGCAATTTATAAATGTAGACGTTAAAGTAACTATGTGCACCATACACGACTTCTAATCTTGTTATGGAGTTACCGAAGCAATAAGATCAAGGACACATACGATTGAGTGCTTTTTTCCTTTCAGGTGATGCGTTGATATTTCATTCAAACCTGATCCATAGGAGCGACAAGAACGACAGTGAACAGAGAAGGTGGGCATTCCTGATCTCCTACAATACCAAAGCCAACAGCCCTGTGATTTCTACGTTTGCGCCTGCTTATGTCCCTTTAAACAAGGTACGGTAAAACCTGTATCTTTTCACACTGCAGCAATTGGGTTGAAATGTCACTTCTTTGTGTGGAGACAAAGAAGAAATAGCATGTCTGCCAAAAGCAAAGAATGTGGAATTGTTTGTAATGTAAGAAAATCTGAGCCAAACCAAGAACTCTAACAAAAAATAAATAAAACTAAATAAAAAAAAAATGAAAAAAGAAGGGAAGTAAGGAAGCCTAATTACCTATTACCTGAACATGTACAGTATGGTAATACATCGAGCTCTTTATTTCAGGTTCCAACATCGGCGATCAAATCGTGTTCTAACTTCACCGACATGACAGGAAAAGCTTTCCTCGATCCTAAAGATGACATCACGGTTAAAGCCGACGCTTAAGACGCTCAGGTCTAATCTCGACCCTTATAGGCTGTCTTCAAAAAGACAAAGATATCCTAGTTGTTAATGATAGCAGACCTATTATTTTTGGGGCATATAATTGAAAACATTATTTCTACTTCTACTGATATATTTTTATTGTGAATATATATACGAAAAACTACATTCCAAACCATTAACATCACACATTTTCAGAGCCATTTAATGTGTTGACCTAAACTTTTTATCTATAGAAACAGGATATTGTTCTTCAGTTGCATGCATCGTAAAAACAAATTACATATACATTCTTGTTCTTAGAAAAAACACTAGCTATCCGAGCAAAAGCATGCTACTGCTTATATTTGAAATTAAACGTTTATAATTAACAAATCCTAAAGATATCATCAACATTGCCTAACTCAATATTTTGCATAAATAGAGCAAATTCCCTTTTCCAATATGTCCAAGTTTGTCTACTTCATATTATCACCATCATATATCATTATTTACATATATAAGTCGTCAGCAATCCCACAAGCAGCAAGTAAAATGTACAATTTTGAATATAATCTACCTATCCAACACCACCCTTTAAAACTGTGTCAAAGCACTTAACATATCTTTTATGTTACACTTGTTATTAATATGCTTACGTTTTATCTCTGAAGTACCATATATTACCTAAAATTGCGCCCAGAGCTTAAAAGTAGCACCCTGCGATTCAGAGGTCCCTGGAAACTCAACCCACCTGGAACCAGCAATAGCATGCTAAGAGTAGGGGAGACCGGGGCTAGTTGGACCCCGGGGTAAGTTGGCCCCCCATCAATTTATGGCAAAGTAACTATGGGGTGAAAGAATTGATCACATCATTTTGTAAAGTTACGTATCCAATAGTGCCAAGAAAGCGTCGGCAGTGATTCCAAATGAAATAATTTAGCATCTTAAAGTAAATTTATTAAAGAGACTTGATGGGGGGCCAACTTACCCCGGGGTCAAACTAGCCCCGGTCTCCCCTACACAGGTAAGTTACCAGGGACAGGTGGATCTCAGGGGCAAACAGACATTGAAGAAAATTAAACCTACATATTGCACAAAATATTTACAGTCTTTGAATGCATATCTGTATTTGTATACAGAAGGGTTTCGTGTTTTTTATACATGTCTGTGTATAGCACTATGCGTTGGTAACTTTGTTTGCCTTAACGACATGGCCGTAATGGCACATAAATTATGCACGCGTTCACAAATAAATGCTGCACGCTGAATAAAATAGTTGTGTTATTTAGCGATAAAGTTTCAGTTCTTCATCAGACACAACGCTGCTGATATGGAGGCCACAAAAAGGACAACAACAGTCGATGGAACATGGTTCGCTGCTGTGGACTTCTTGATAACTGAAAGTGAAAAGCGACATAAATGACAACCAACAGTACGAAACTGGTTATTATTGTTACCTATTATAATAATAATAAAAAAACAACAACAACAAAAGAGATATGTAGCTGTTTATTTTATACACTTACCGAACAAGTGTAATCTACTTTGTTAACATGGTTGTAATTGGGTCGCGTCAGAATCTTTACAACGGAAGATGTACTCACCACTCACTACATCCTCAATGTTGAAGTCAACAAAATCGGAATTCGTCGATTCATATTCTTCTAATATGATTGGTCCACGGACGATGTGAACTGAATTTTGATTGGTAATGGTCTGACGTTTTTTAATCACATGATAATCATCCGTCCATTCAGCTTCTCTTTTCTTACGCACGCCACAGGTTCTGTCACACTGGCTGGTCTTTTCGGTTAACTCGCAAACGACTGCATCACACTGAAGGTATACTGAGGTGTAGTTGCCGAAGAACTTGAAGGATTGGAATCTGAACTGAAGCGCAGTTTCATTGACAGGGAAGTAAACGAGGCTGGAGTCTTGTCGGCACCTAATATGTTTCGAACAAATGTATATGTTTCAAAAAAAAGACAAAATATATCTATAGATCCTAGTTATAACAGTTTTCTTAGTATTGTACATTTTTTCTGTAGATACAGGTATACGGGAAATGCATTCTTTTAGAACTTGAAACAACTGATGTTAATCTAAAGACATCCGACAGACCAAATGACATAAGCTTAGTTGAAGTAAATGGACTGCCGCTTCCAAGTAGAACAAAACTGCTGCGAAGAACACATCGTTTTCACTTACTTGCTCGCTATAAGTGGATATTGCGGCACCGAATCTCTTTCCTTGAACGGAGTTGCGTAACAATCAGTCAGAACGAGTTTTAGGGATGGATCAACGGTCGTCAACACAAGCCCAACCTGAAGATTATCTCCCAGTTGCACGCTCATGGGAAACTGATTCACTGGGCCAGTGAAGGACGAATTGGCGTAAAAGAACATACTGACGTCAAAATTGTGTGATGAGAACTGAGGACCGACGGTGACGACCTCTGGCGTGAAGCCGGCGGAGATTTGCTTGTCTCTGGCGTGCACGCAGTAAACCACGATGCGGTTCTCGGCGAAATTGGTGACGATGACGCTGGACTGCTGAACCCATTGTCGGACGGTGTTGGTGTAGAATATATGTGTTGAGTTTGTCTGGATAGTGAAAAGTGAAAAGTGAAAATAGTTACCATAAAAATAAAAAGACGTTTTGGTAACACTTTCTTTGTTTTATAAAGCAATATAGACGATGGATATGTCATGTATTATATTCTATTAAAAAGCACTGTCATGCTTAATATGCAATTTAGTAAGACAGTTTTATTATTTCTGCTCCCAATTTTCCACAACAAAGGTAACCGCTATGCCAACGACATTATGGAGAATAAATACAAATCACATTCCTGTTGGAACGCTTCAGTCTGCAGTGACAAGTACAGTTATAATAACACAAAATCATATCCATCTTACTGTTCTCTGTGTCCCACAGGACAGATATGGTATGGACATTGTGAGGTTGGTGCCGTCAGCGGTAGAGTTCGTGCAGCTTGGGTCGGCTGCCACCTCCACCATCATCTGTTCGGAGAAACCACTGGTGTCGAACACAGTTATGATATTTGCTCCGTCGCAGGTTACATCAACCTGGATGGCTAAAGCAAACAAAAAATAATAAGATGTTACGTTTTGAATTTGACACTGTGCCACATTTGACAGCCGGGAGGCTATCTCAAAAAGTTTTTTTTTTAGCAAAGTCGGTTTCGAGTTGTCTCTCCCTTTTTTCATCAGTGATGTAGCTACCATTAATGGTATGGATGATACACTCTTCTCTGATTAAAAGATTAAAAGTGGGAATGTGAAAAATATATTGCGATTGCTTTCAACAATCGCAATTGATCTCACCTAACACAATTGATTTTATATGAGATTGATCAATGGTTTACTCTTCCTTAGAAAGCAACAACGTACCAGGAGCGGGAGCTGCTCTGACTGAGACAGCAGTGCAGGCCACCATAACATCCTCAGCGTGCGAACAGTTATACGGGTTATTCGCCCAGCCGCCATGGGTACAGTTTTCAATGGCGCCTTCGTGGCCCTGGCAACCGACGTCTGTCAGCCATATTGTAACGTTGTCAAGGGCAGGAGTCAGGCCAGGTAGACCTACGACGACTGTGGCTTCAGTTTCGCTAGAATAAAGAATGTGGACCTAAATGGCATGTCATGTTTTAAACACTGAGATTTTCATGAGTTTTTTAAAGACGTAAATTAGAATCCACGGCTTATAATGGCAGAATAGTGAAGCATTTTGGTGTGGATGGCCAGAATTAGACAAATTATATTGTGTTTTGATGACTGAATAAGATAGAGATGACATTTAACGGCATGGAAAATACTTGAAAACGCATTCAAATTTTGTTTACGGGATATTTTAACCACATACTTATAGCACAGACTTCTGCATACGACCCTGGCGTCGCGGATATCGAAGAAATCGTCGCACACCGTCCCCCAGGAAGCCCCTCGGTAGACCTCCAGGCGACCATAGCTCCCGTCTCCACCTACGAGGCGAACAGTCTCTGAAGCGTTGGTACCTTCAGTGCCTGGGCATAAAAAAAGGAATTTCAGAAATGCATCTTAACTCCAGAAGGTTTTATTTATCATTTATTTTGTGTTGATTATCACCCTTTCGGAAATTTCCTATAGGATCCTACATGTAGGGCCTATAGAACGTCGTACAGTATAGGAAAGTCCCCCCAAAATCCTAAAGTGCATTTTTGGAATCCTATAGGACGTCCGATAGCATTCCTATAGAGTCCCACACAACATTGAAGGATCCCAAAGAGTCCCATGAAGTCCTATAGGACGTCCACCAGAAATTTTCGTAAGGGAAGTTAAGTAGCCTACCCTAAGGTTCAGCGTTCCAGCTTCTTCGCTTCCGAAGACCCACACGTGCATGTGCACTCTTATCGTTAAGTACGCAGAAATAATCAAATTCAATGTGTGTGTGTGTGTGTGTGTGTGTGTGTGTGAGAGAGAGAGAGAGAGAGAGAGAGTCAGAGAGTCATCGCTTCAGTCTCCATTACTTACAAGACTGCGCCAAGCCGCTATCGCCCGCAACACATCGCACTCCCGCGTCCTCCATGTGTTTTGGGCTACAGTCGTTATTACCGAACCCATTATGAGAACATTGCGAGAGATCCCCCTCGTCTCCAGCACAGTTCACGTTGTCAAGCCATATGGGTGTGGATTGGACGGGAATTCCGTACAAGTCGCCAGTGAACGGGGGCGAGCCTCCACTTCCTGATCCACTGAATGGAACTCCTGGGCCACTGACATATAAAAAAAGTGCATAGCTTATTAATGTAAGAGCTATATTTGAATAAACAATAGTCCAAATTATAACTGTATCAACTTTCATGGCAGGGCAACTTATCCTAATGTAAAGGCACTGTCCTACCTAGCGTCAAGAGGTACACTTGAGAGTATCGTATACGACATCGCTCATTCGCACAACTGTGAGCGTATAGAAACTTTTTCCAGCGTGTTAAAATAAATATTTAAGCAGCATATGAAATTGTTTTTGTGCATGCTCAAAGCATTTTATCTCCCTCCGGGTATGGAGACGCACACCAACTTTCGTTGTGCTCTCAAAGCGTATGTGACATAAGTCTAATGAACACATTTTGTTTGTTTGGACAAATTGTCTCATAGGTTAGTGCTATACGCTAGGTGTGACAGAGCCTAACGAAAGAGGGAAAGTAATGTTCATTGCAGATGAACTTCACTGATTTCTCTCTCTCTCTCTCTCTCTCTCTCTTTTTTTTTAATCTTAAAATCAGCAGACAATACAATTCAGCTTGAAAATCTTTATAGCATGAATATGAGAGATAAATACAATCAGCGATGAAAATGAAGTTGGGAACTCGAGCATGTCTAACTTACCCGAACCCTAAGGATCTGCAGACGACAGTAGCATCATTAACACCCCAGTCGTCGTCACAGACGGTTCCCCACGTTCCGTTGAACAGAACCTCCACGCGGCCCTCAGTAGCGGTAGGACCGCCTGACAACCGCGTCTGGAGTTGTCCTGGATAAGAAAAATGTATTTTTAATGATATTTTAATTAACATGATACTTTTTGAATTTATGTTTAATTTTTATAAAGCATGTGATAACAATGTCTATTTCATTTTTCCTGTTATTTGGCAATCATTTTAATGATAAAATAAAATATAAAATATTTCAGAGAAGATGTGAATTTCATGTACGCGATAAAGTAAAACCATGTACATTTATGATGATATAAAGAAAAAATAAACGACGCATAGTCACATCTTATTTCATAATAATTGATAATATAAATAATTTTTGCTTAATACAGGCCTATTGCATCTTTTAAAAATATTTTATTAAGGCTATTAATTTTTCAAGGCTGTGGCATAAAAAATCATCAACGTAGAGTAAAGTAAAATCTGATTGTTACCTATCTTATATAATCAAAATCCTACGGATAGCCCCGCCCGACAAATTAAATCCACAGTGTATAGAAAAAGAGGAACAGCTATTTACAAAACGTTAATATCTTAATACACACTATATCGACATGTTTAGTAATCGCTTTTTGCCCTCTGTTGTCTCCAATATACACCTCTTTGATTTGAACAGAGCAAAATCTATAGAACGTCGAGTAATCGATACTGAGCACTCAACAATTATAGCACTTGTGGATTTGAACATTATTTTGGGGTATATTTTGAAAAACCGAGGACAATGTCATTCAGCAATGTATGGTTCTAGCAGAGGCTGCGCCTTGCCCTTTTCCGTGAATAGCTAGACTCAACACGCACTCGTTGTGAAGCTTTATGTGAAATAGAGGCAATAACTGGTTAAATTGGTAACAAGGACACCATATAATGCTTCTATGCACTTTGCCTCCTTTTCTCGTAAATAAATTTTGTTTAAAAATGACTGGTTAAACTTTGTCTCAATAACACAACATAGGGATTTTGCGTAAAATACTGGTGCTTTATCTTTGCCTATTAGTACGTATTATATTTCTTACTTTCAAGATAGCCAACGCATTGAAAGAATTTCATTTGGCGGTTTATAAATTACTAACGACTCGTTCATTTCTTCTTTTCATCCTAGTATCTATATCTGCATATCATCATTTCACAAATATGAATATGGGTTAATTGTTCTCTTTGCAATATTGCAATTAAATTGGATGCTTTTATAAAAATGTTGAGATGAAGTTAAATTCAATATCTTAAAATATACATTTAAAATTGATATGTAAAAAATCAAAGTATATTTGTACTAGAATAGTGATATCATTCGTTTAAAAGGTAAACGTTCGTGAATAGATACGGTCCACTAAAACATGATACCCACGAATACGCGACATAGTCCACAGCGCCATCTCTTGTTTTCTCCTCGAACTGTATGTCAGTCAAATGTCAGTTTAATGTCAGTCAAATAACCCGTCGCGAGGGTTTACGCGAATTAGGGAAGAAAATTGTCTCGACTAGGTCGAACCTCTACATACGTCTCGTTAATAATCTCAACTTTGTCTGGCCTTCGTCTCGTTGATTATGCCAACTATTCGTCTCGCCAATTAACTCCTCTATTTCGCGTGAAGGTCTGCGACTCGTAATGGCACTCCATCTATCAGTTAGTGCACATTATTACTTCCGCCAAAGAGGTTATGACTTTAAAATTTATCCGGTTTGTCTGTCTGTCTGTCTGTCAATCTCTTAGCAATATAATGCAATGGTTTAGGACGGATTTTGAAATTTCAGAAACTGTCGGGAGTAACAAAGGGTTTTATTTTGGCGAAGATGTATTAATTAGTTAATTTATAATGTCTGTACGTCTGTTAGTAAGATTATGCAAAATGTTATGAAGGGATTTTGATGACATTGTACGATAGTTCAGAAATGGGCTCAATTTGGTGGTGATAGACAAAATAATTGACTTAATTAATTCGTTAATTAATTATGAGAGTTGAACTAATACATAATTAGAATACTGACATTTAGCTCTCTGCTCATTCATTTGCAGCCACACACAAATATTAAATTGCATTTTATTTTGTATTTGATATTTATTTGTATTTTGCCTCATTTAACGTCAAAATTACTGTAAAAAGTAAAATGTGAAACATGTGAAGGACTGATGATCAGCAGATTTAAAAATAAAACCTCCAGTAAACTGAAAACATAATACAAATTACTCAAATTAAAACCATATCGATTTCTGGTGTGGTGAGAATTTCACTATGCTTAAATCAAATAAAATCATGGCGGAGTAAACTATTTAACCGTGTACACTAAACCGTATTATATTGAATGCATATACAAAAAGTGTTGAAATATAGATTAATTAACATACACATTTAGAAAGATTATTGAAATATAGAATTTAAGTGGTCATAATTCTTTTAACAGAACAGTTAATTGAAACGTGTATAAGCAGCATGGTGAATTAGTGTTCTGATATCTTTAAAGTCCGACATTTAAATAAAACATAACCTCAGTGATTTAATAGTTCAATCTACAGGTAAGTAAATAAGTCTCATTAAACAATTTTTACACACATAAGTACATGAACGCCTAGATTATGGGGGCGACAATTCGGTAATGCTCATTGCTTCAAATTTAAAAGAACTTTTTCATCGTCTTGAGGGATGTCGAATGTGCCACACCGTTCCATAGCTTGCAAGCATACACCAGTGTCGACCTGAGGACAGCTGTGTAAATTTCTGTTTTTTTTTTCCTGCATCTTTGACCAGGCACAAAAATGTGTAGGATTCCCGCTTTAAAAGGAATTTTATTTCATATGTACGCCCCATTTAACACGAGAACTGCTGGGAAATCCTACAGAATATTTTCAACTCGAAACATGACAAATGATTGAAGTCTCTAACTTATCTGACTTACCTGTTATACTGGCGATTAAACTGAGCAAAATAACCTGATAAAACAGCACCATGGTCTTTGTGTATAGTTAGAAAAACCTCGCAAACTTCTTGAAAAGTTACACCCAAGTATCTTCTTTTATAATGGCGGTCGCTGTGCGTTACTAGGTTTGTCCCGCCCTGTGACTCGAGATGGGACGCTATCGAAAATCTATCACTAATCTTGATCAACCATCGATCCACTATTGTTCAAGAGCATATTTTGGTGTAAGCCGTGAAATTTCAATGGAGCCTAAAGGTACCGATATTGAGGGCATGGTTTTGGCGGATCTTAGTTTGCCCGATCGATTGAGAAAATGTATTGAGTGAAAGAAAAGCAGTGACAAAACCGACCTTCATACAGAGCGCATGTGTTGTTTTCGATAATTGTTGATAACGCTTTCTGTGCTGAAAATCAGTTTTAGGCACAGATAAATATTTTGTTTGATAATTCATACTTGTAATGATACTCATTTATGAACATTTCAGTCTCAACGATTTTAATACAGGTTTTCAGTTTGCTTCCCTTAAATACTTGTACAAGAAAGTAGATTTTAGTTAGAAAAAAGAAGGCGCGAAAAAGACGAGTGACTGTGACGCAGATTAGGCACAGTTGCACTGCTTAAACATCCAAAGTACCAACTGCACTTGTCGCTGGCACAATAATGGGTCGTAGCACACAATTATCTTGATCAAGTAGGTGAATTACCTGTGCCTCCATGTGCAGAACTAGAAATGGGGAAATTAGAAATATACATATTCAAGTAATTTTTCAAAAAAAAAAAAAAGTCCAACACAAGACAGTTATTTATACAAAAATATATTTATTTCTTATTTACAAAAATGAATGTTTGCGGAATCAAAAATATATCATTCACCTTTAGAAAAGTTAAAATTTTGACTTACACTATCATTTGATACCATAAAGACGGTAGCGGAACAACGCCATCATTGACGAAAGCTAACAATACAACTTAATCATAAATCATTTTATATGATGTTTTATACAATGTTTTTAAAACAAGGTTTCTAACCAACCTCTAGTCGTATATCAAGTACACAGGTAAACACATTTAATTAAAAGATGAGCTTCATCTTGCTAAAAGCCTGGGGGTGGGGTGGGAACAAGGATTTTAGGATTGTCGAGCAAAACGAGAAAAAGACAATTTTACGTGATACGTAGAACAGAGACAAAAAAATTGCTTGGTTTCATCTCGTTTCGCTCGCTAAACTGTTGTTCGGAGGGGGAAGAGGTGCCTCCAAACCTGGGGAGGAGGTGTGGTACGTGGCTTTCTGTACCACCCCCGGTCCTGCAATTGGGAGGCGGACGGTTAAATATTAAACCTGCAAGTAAACTATCTTCCATTAAATCAGACCCAAATATCCTAAGGATATGAGCACCCGGGTGAGCTTTAAGTACATTAATAATTGTAAAGAGTAAGCCTACTTCGTCTTAAGGCAATGACTTACTCTACTTACATGTTTGTGTAAATAAAGCCTTAGGTAAGACGAAGGGCATTGTTTTCTTTTTTCTGAATAAGGATAATATATGTTTAAATGAGATAAGTTCATAACCCAACAGAAAATATTTATGGAATATTTTTAAACACAACAACACCACTTGTAGCTTTAACGAAATTATGCCAGTTAAACTGCACCTATGCAAATTAATAAATATGTTGCAATGGACAACATCATTGAAACTGTCTGTTTGGGACACCCGTTTCTTATTTTGTTAATCCCGTCAGAAATTATTGGAAAGTCTATACTTTCAGATTCTCTCTCCAGGAACACAATTGGTCCTTTAGATATGTGATATTTGTTTTTTATTTCCGTTGCTGCGGATGTGTGTTCTTCTGCTGCCCTTCTCTTACGCACATTACAAGTTCTGTCACACTGCGCATTCTTTTCATTTATATGGCAGACGACGGCGTCGCAATGGAGGTAAACGTCTGTGTAATTACCAAAGAATCTAAAAGACTGGAAGCTGAATCCAAGCATCGTCTCATTAAATGGAAAGAACGTCAAAGTTGGATCGGAGCGACACCTATTGAAATAAATAAATATATTTTTGCATTTAAAGCGATCTATTAATCTTTTTATTTTTTAACATTGAAGAGGTTTGATTTTTTTGCCATGATTCAAAAACATTATTAAAGTAAAGAAAGAGACAATGGGACAGCGAAGTATGTTAATAAAAGTATTTGAAACATTAACAAGTTTCGAGAAAATCAAATTCAAAGTTCGAGGGGTCTTTTACAGTACATACAACCGATGTAATTTAGTATTCCATACTCACTTTGATGTTATTAGAGGGTAAGAAGGACCTTGGCTTAGTGACGCTGTTGGAGTTGCCCTGCAGTCACTAAGTATAACTTTCAGTGACGGGTCCTCGGCCGTTAGAGCGACCCCCACGTTCAACCACTCTCCCAGGGTCAAGGTGAATGGGTACGTCCTCACAATCTGCTTAAACGAACTGTTCACGTAGATGAACATCCCAAGGGCGAATTCGTTGGACCCAGAGATCGGCTGGGCGGTCTGGATTTCGGGCTGGACCCCCCGGCTTGAGTTGAGATCCCGCGGGAATGAGCAGTAAAGCGGGATGTGGTACTCGGTGTCCCTAGTGATGCCATCAGTAGAGCTGATGTTGTTTTTCACTGTATTAGTGTAGGTGATATGGCTAGAGTTCAACTGAAATGATGAAATATGAAATCAGAAGTTACGTGAAAGAAAGGAATTGCCTGGTCATATACCGTCTTTGGGGTAAGGCCCCCTTTTTTACTTAAAAATTTCCATTTTAATAAGGCATTCATTTTAAATAAATTTCAAATTTGTGTGTCAAATAACATGAAATCATTGCGGAATTATTCAAAATAAGTTGCGCATTTGGGTCTAACTTGGAGTTTACTTTCAAACTTAAATATTCCCAATAAACATCACTCACCAAATATTGTGAAGCACAACCAACATACGGAATCTCCATAGAAATGTGAGACGAATTGGTTGTCTTAGTGATACAATTAGTTGCTGACGTGTCGACCACCCATAGGTTGTTTTGTGTCAGTTGTGGACTTTGTGCTCGTTCAAACACCACGAGAAAAGAAGCAGCAAGACATTGGACGTAGGGTGTCGGCACTGGAAAGAAACCACTGACAGATTAGAAGGAATTTAAAACAAAATGATTCAGTGATTACTTGTAGGTGTAAATCAACTGTTTTTAATCAGTCCAAGAAATTAAGTACCTGAATGACGCAATGATTTTTTATGTTGGTAAAATGCGCACATATATCAATACCTTTATTTATTTTGCCGCAAAGCAAATTTCAGCTTATTGGCAACCATCAGATAATACAATTAAAAGGAATCAATAAGCAATTTGTTGGGGAGAACTTCCAAATGAAAATTTAAATTATAATTTTAGAAGGCAAGTGCTCATAATTCACCTGGAGGGGGTGTGTTTGCAGGAGGAGCGCAGGCAACCATGGCATCCTCTCTGTGCGTGCAGTCCGAGTTGTTAATCCCAGCGTGCGTACAGTCAAAAATACTGTTCTCGGTTCCTGTACACTGCACATTATCCAGGAGAATGCTGCCGCTGCCTTCTGGGATATTGTCGTCTTTAAGGGGCAGTGCTGTGTCGGGACTGGAAATGGTGTATTAAGATTGTCATTGTTTATTGTCAATCAAAAGAATATTATAATTTGATAATCAAAAGTTCACATTGGGTGACTTGCACATCTATGTCGAGTATTCAGTGCATAGTAAAAAAAAACAATTGTAATCCAGAAAATTCGTGTTAACGAAGTTTGACAGAAAAAGCCCTACTTGTAACATAAACTCCTGCAGACGACAGCCGCATCATTTACGTCCCAGAGATCATCACACACCGTCCCCCACTCTCCGTTAAATTCTACCTCCACACGACCCCTTCCGGCTGTGGGCCCGCCAACGATCCTAATGTTAGTGGCAGCCGAAGAACCTGCAAAGTACACAGATAAAGTAGAGAAAATATTTCGGTGCATTCACCACTATTTATAGGAAAGAGGGTAGGCCTAACATTTGGTTTAGTCGCTACTTTATACTTGGGCAACCTCACTGCTATTCCAAATCGTTCACGACTTTTTCACCTGTCACACTATTTTAGTTTTAAAATGCTGGGTAGGATTTTCAAAATAAATAAATAAATAAATAAATAAATAAATAAATAAAATCAAAGAAATGAAAAAAAAACAAAGCCGATTTCCAATATTAGTTCTTAATGTTTGATAGCTGAAACTACTCCTACTTACAAGGCGTCGTGGGGAGAGTGGTGGTGGTGGTAGGAGGCAAGGTGCTGGTTGTGGGGCCTTGACACACTACCCCTGCGTCCTCCGAGTGATTGGTGGCACAGTTATGTGTCCCCACCCCCCTGTTCCCACACTGTGTGATATTAGTCTCATCTCCGTCACAGCTGACATTGTCTAGCCATATAGGCCCTGAGCCTACAGGGTAGGTCCCGCCGGGTACCGCTCTTATAGCGCCTCTGAAGTAAAAAAAATATATGGCTAGAATGTAATGATGAGGTTGATTATTGAGTTTTGGGATAATGCTGCACATAGTTAGATATTTTTGTAGAAGTCAGACAGGCAGGCAAATAATACAGAAAAAACGAGCAGACAGAAAGACAGACAGACAGATGGAGGACAAAAAAAGACAAGGAGATAGAGTGAACGGCAAACAGACATTCAGACACATGCACGAAGACCTAAAAATGAGCAAACGAACGGTTTACGTTGATATGTGCCACTAATGACATTAGTTGATTGATAGATCCAATTACTGATAATGCCAGATAATGCACCTGGAATCTTGGTTGTACTGTATATTTAGCTACAATGATAGTTCTGCATGGCAACTGAATTATTCAATACAAATTTTGTGTGTGCTAAATAAGTTAGGCAGCGTATTTCATTTTCTTCAAACACATTTAAACTCATTTAATCGAAACTACGTTTCTCCTTTTTATAAAGGAATGGGAAAAGAATAGACGCAGAGCATTGAAAACATTCTCATGAAAAGAAAGATGAGCCTACTAGTATAAAAATTTGTATGAGTACTTACGAGAAACCCAGCATACGACAAACGACGGCCGCGTCCTTGGCGTCCCAGTCATCGTCACATATTGTTCCCCACTCTCCGTTATATCTGACGTCTACACGGCCCTCGGCGTTGGTGGGGCCACCAGATAAACGAATGCCACCAAACCCTTGACCTAAAACACAATTGGTCATTTACTATTTGATCGTATAAATATAATCATGACAACAGCAAAAAATATGAAAAATGCGAAATTGTTGAATCCGATGTAAGGGTGTCATAAACATATACAGTGTGAGTGGCTTTACACATAATTTATGCATCACGAAGAAGACGGGGGTGAAATAAGTCATATTAGTCATATAAATATACGAGCGCACGCGCGCGCACACTCAGACATACACATTTCCTTCATCATCATCATCAGCAGCAGCAGCGGCAGCATTGCCTTGTATCCGTCACCACGGCTGTTATACATAAACCATATACATATGTGAAATAACCTCAATTCCCAAAACATAAAAAAGGAATGTAATAACATTTTACAATATTGATTCCCAAGATACACAACAGCAGTAACTGCGTACATATGACGTCAATACCTTCAAGTGTGTGATCATAAAGACCTCTATCAGTAGATAGTTGCATACATATAAAACAATAAAACATCAGTGCCTTCTGCTCGCAGCAGTCATATTCTCAATCTAAGTTGGATTATTGGGCATTTTGTGTCATTTATAAAACTATATAATAATAACAGGTGGTGGGTATATTGTAACTACACAACACAAACTGCATGCTCTCATCCTCTTAAACAAAATGTCGAGCATTAGAATGCTATTGTATATGGGAAACGCTTGTTGCAGGTTGGTTATTATCTCTCCCTCTCTCTCTCTCTGCAGCAGGGGGCGTGGATGAAAGTCAAATTAAATTGTACTTATATATAAGTAGTCCGTAAAAATAGTTAACCAAATGCATTTTCTGTGGATTACATGCAGCATGTTATCGTAATAGGTCAGAGACTACACAGCTCACAATCACTGATTTGACTTTCATTCACGTACAAAGTGCGAGTGGTATTTCAAATATTTGACTTTATGGATGACTGCGAATTTCAGACCTGTAAGTAGGCTACATCTTTCAGATCCTCTCTAGGAGACTGTCAAGCTGGTTTCAAGTCATAGGCAAGAATAACTTTGGAGTTTTGTACTTACTGTAAAATGCGTTACGTTTTGCGAACGCTCCACATGCCAATAGATTAAGCTTACGTAATTTGGGTTAATCCCATTAGGCATATCTGCATTATCACTCACCTGCTAACCCGGAAAACTGCAGGCTAAAAACCATTAAAATCAGGTTACAAGTCCAGACGAGCCTTCTTGATATCATCGTTTCGATCTCAATTCACCTGCAAAGTTACATATCTGATCATAAAACTCAATCACGGAAATCTTTTGAACACAAAAACAAGCCCATGTGACTCACACGGAAATCAATATGGCGTCCCTAATTCTACTTTGTTATGACGACAGTTGCTACACAAATATATGAATCAGCCTATCATCGCCCATATGAATAAACAGGTCCCACCCATTTTATGGTCATAAATACTGGCCTAGGCGTGTGTTGGTTCTTTTGTTCATGTCCCAGGCCTATGTAAACCTGACCTTAAGGCGACCCATGCAAACCAGGTGTATTGAAAAACAAGAGTTTTAATTCTGATCATAGGCTACTCCATCAAAATGTGCCTCGTTTAACACCATAAGACCCGGTGAAAAAAAACCCCAGCGCACTGAATATATGTGATCTATATTTAAGTAATTTCATTAACGTGCTACTCTCAGCAGGCAAAGACACTGAGTTATGCCTACCGGGTGTTTTGACGAGAGATGCATTAGATATGCGTGAATTGACTATTAGTATTTATTCGAACGCGCATCTGGTTGACATGGAAACATCCTTGACACTTGTACTATATCCATCATTTCATACATTAAGGGTTGCACTATGCGTCTTTCAGAAAGCCATAACAGATATATGATATCATTAAAAGCTGCTAATCTGCCAGGTAAAACACAGGTGACGCTACATGCTCTCATACAATAGACTAATCACATTGTATTGATCAGCGTACCTTTGACTCATTTTACCTGCGCCGACAGCCAATATTGTTTCAGTTATTCAGCATGTATACGCTATGACTCTACGCTAAGGAAACGTGATCCGGCATGATTTGAAGCCTGGCACAGCATACTAGAGGAAGAAGTGGGTCAAACGGGGACGGGATTGCGTCTTACGTTAAGATTTTTCTGTTGTTGGTTCGATTACTGGACGTAAATAGCAAATAGAACGGTTATTGCACCGTTGAAGACGAAGCGTCTCGCCAGAGTTGAATTATCTAAACGATAGGCCTTCGAGTCTAGCGAATATTACACAGAGATCAGCTGACAGGTACTGTAACCTTCAAGTACCAAGAATCGTAAACTACCATTTAGGAAGGCCATGTATTCAGCATCACACTGACTGGCCATGGCTCGTTCTGGTCGTGTTGGATGGACATGGGTGATCTTGACCACTGCCTGGATAGTACTGTCTTACCTGACACCTCCAGTCGTGCCTCGTAAGTACGCCTTTTGATTTAACGTACGGAGTACTGGTAGCTTCCCATAGATGTGCCTTGCAGCAGCCACAGGGCAACCAGAAAACCTCTGTGTTAAGCCCACCCGTAGCCTGGCCCTATTAGACAACATCAAGTCTTCGTTTAATATTCGGGCATTGCCCCTAATCTTACCTTCTTGTTCTTTCCTCTCACATGGAACCTCACTGACTTTAGAGAAGACTGCACATGCACCCTTGGTCTTTGCCACCCTTGTCTTACCCAATGTGAAGAAAAATGATAAATCAAGAACTAAGTAAACCCCCCCATTTCAACCAGCAGGGTTAATTAAAGCTGATAACGGCATGACGCCTTCTCGACTTTCACCCCAGTGTTTTACTATACTAACTCTTTGGTTGAACAGTACCGACCATGTTGTTACAGCTAGAGTACATGGATTAACCCTGCTCTTGTATCAGCAAGACGGAGGCAATGGAGCTTATTTCACGTTTTCAAACTTACAAAGTTCCAAACGTTGTCACAACTGGACTGTCAGTATTGATAGTAACTAACCTTTACCTCTACCAACCCTCTCCGTTACATATCAGTATAACTATACTACTGTACATGATACTAGCTAGTATGATATACTCTATAAGTAGAAGGGTAGCCTATGCTGATATAAGAAGCGGGTTTCCAGCTGACCCTGCACCTCAAGAGTATCTGTTTAAAACATTTTGTTCACACCTGCATTAGGTGTTGGAGGTAAAGTAAAGATAAAGTGAACATTTATGCCTGCCTAGCACTGTACATGAAGTTTCAAAATGCAGATATAGGCCCTATTGCTTCTAAAGTAATTTTTGTTTTGTTGTTAATTGTAATGTTTATTTTAATCTACTGGATGTACATTTGTAGTCCTACTATTATTAGTAGTACACGGCTGGGTCATCATAAATGTGTGGATTGCAAAAAAGTATTAATATACATGTAATTGTACATCAATCAGCGTGTCCCATAACCCTCTGGTGGGGAGGGGTTCTACCTCATAGCATGCTTTAGCTTGTTACTAATACGTACCTCTTATTGAGCGCGAATTTATTTGATGTATATCTACAGGTAATACTGAACATATCTGATATTTAAGCTAGTGCGTTATGATAATATTTCAGTTCTACGCAAGTTTATGCCAAGATATAAATCGCATTTTAATTAAAGATGAAAATTAAAATTGAAAATTGGAAATAGGAACCGAACAGTATCACACTTAATTCAGATATTGAATGTCAACTGAAATAGTGAGTGTCACTCTTTCCTCTTTTCAGAGTGCCCGACTGGTTATTTTGGCGTCAACTGCTCCCTGCCCTGCCGCTGTCAGTTCCCAGAGAAATGCAGGGATGATGGCTGTTCGTCAGACTTCAAGTGTGAGCGAGGATACGGAGACCCTCCAACTTGTCAGACACGTAAGGGCTTATCGCTTTATTACGATGGCAAAAGTTTTTCAGTGAACAATCAAGCTTAACATCTTGTTAATAGCAGAGACAATTCA
This sequence comes from Lingula anatina, assembly GCF_001039355.2. The sequence goes on along the minus strand of NW_019775603.1, from coordinate 153,538 downwards.
GTTTTCAAGAGACCGATCGGACTGTGTTTTTTTCACTCAAAAGGCTTAATGGGTTACATTACGCGGGTATTGCGTTTTTTTTGGTCCTCAGAAAGAAGTCCCTTTCTGATATATAATCCAGAAAACCACACTCGGCATTAACACACACACACACACACACACACACACACACACACACAGCATATACACACACTGCATAACGCCTTAACTTCTGTCTGTTAATGACATCCAAGGGAAACATCAACTATTTAAAGTTGCCTTCCTATTTACATTAACTATGAAAAGTTGATAATTAGCATTTCTAGAAACCATTTTTATAAAACAGATTTCTGTTTAGAGAACAGAGATCCCATTGTGAAAATACGAGGTGTATGTATACCACAGTAAAGTTTGTCATCATGTTGGGAAACAACAAATGATGTTGGGAAATTTGTGAAAATATAAAAAAGATTGAATTCTCGCTCTTTCACAACAAGCGATAACCTAAGGTACGCCAAGGTTAAAGGAAAAGCTAATAAACCATGCTGATAAGCAAATGATTACAGCGAATTCGAAGGTAGCACATTTTTTTTATCGTCGGGGAACACAGTAAACAAAGAAATCAGTAAAGTCAAACAGGACATTTCACGGGTACGATTGAATGAATGGCCTGTTTAGTAAATACAGCTTGATCTTATTACTGGGTGGCACGTGAAAGTAGAAAAAAAAACGTGGAGTTTGATTCAAGGAAGTACTTAAAAGAAACGGACACAACAATGAATATAGAGTCGAAAACTTACGTTAAAGATTTAGAATGGGAAAGAAGTGTGACTTTATGAAGTATCGTGTATGACATGGATATCCCACTGCACCCCTCTAAACTGCAGAGATAAAGTTTATCGGCTATTTTAATTTACTGTTTCAATAAAGCTGCTACAGCACACGTACTAGAAGATTTATGACATAGATCTAATTGCGTCTGTGATATGATTTAATGTCGTGCTTATCTGACATAGACAACTTCGCGTCATTTGGTAGTCATTGCCTCGTGAAAAAGAATCATAATTTTCAAAACGCCATTGACAATTGAAAGAGAAGCATGTTGTGTTAATTTAACTGTGATCATTGTATCTTATTATTTATACACGCATAAAGTACCAAGTGTATGCAAAGCAACTGTCTGTTATAATCATGATAAAACTTTGAAGCATTAACGCGAATACCAGTCTGTTAAGCGCGTATGAGTGTCATATATAAATGAAAGTTTCTTTGAAATTTCCGCAATGGCCCCTGAATCACCATGCCCTTTCCAAAACTGTTTAGAAAAAAAAAAAAAAAACGATTTATAAACTTTTTGAGTTCAATTTTAAATGCAAAATTATACCGTCACGAGTGAAATCCCCAGCCTACACTTTGATAGTAAAGGGAAAACCTGAAATCCCAATGAAAGAAAGCTATAAATATTGCTTTAGAAAGTGTGACTTTTATGTTCTTTTCAACTTAATTTTTCACTTTGCAGCTTGTACCCGTGTGACATTTGGCGTGAACTGTGCCTCCGAGTGTCACTGTCCCCCCATGGACACATGCGACCCAGTCAGTGGAGTGTGCGCCTCGGGTCACTGTGCCATTGAGTACTTCGGGTCCAGCTGTCAAACAAGTAGGTTTCATTGAGCTTTATACCTTGGCGTCAGGTAAATTATATTTCTTAAAAGTTTGGAAGGGATGATCATCTCTCTCTCTCTCTCTCTCTCTCTCTCTCTCTCTCTCTGTGTGTGTGTGTGTGTCTCACTTTTAAATAATATCACGCAGAAATGCACATGAACAACCAGTCCTTCATTCACCTCATTCAATTCTAGAGCTGCCTCGGCTTGTGACACCTCCCCTACTGTCCAATGTCATATGCAACAATGTGACACTGGTGTGGGACAAGTGGGACCCAGACGTGGACTGGGGTGACCCGCCCGTGGGGTCATACACGTGAGTAAAAGATCTCGATGGGGGTTGGGGGTAGAGCAAAAGATTATCGAAGGCTGAAGTTTGAGTGAACAACTTAAAGGCGTGTTGAAGGAGACTTGACGATAGTTGAACAGTTTAAGAGTTTAACAATTATTTCAGTCTTAGATTGAAATTTATATTACAATAAATTTCAAAGAATGTTATGATATAATATTGTATTTTATCTATCAATCACTGTACATATTTCTTCCCACAGAGTACAATACCAATCCAACGGCACTGCAACTTGGGTTGAATTTCAGCTCGTCAGCAACGTTGTTGACGTAAACGTGACGTCATTTACCGTGACGGTGACGGACCTGCAGGTCGAAGTAGCCTACAGATTTCGCATTATTTCGAACAGGGTAGACAACGGGAAAAAGGTTGACGGGTTGGCCAGTCCTTCTACGTCTTATGTCACACCTTGCTCGGGTAAGTCCCTTAAGGTTCAGATTTTTTGTGTAGCTAAATTGAAGGAAACAGTGGTTTGGCTCATTAATAATGGTTTTAAGCACACTAGAAAATCCATTTTAGGTAAAATTTGCAGTTTTAAAGAAGCTAAAAGAAACATGTCACGTTTCCCTTGAATCTACCTGTGTGTGTGTGTGTGTGCGTGTGTGTGAGAGAGAGAGAGAGATAGAGAAGGACTAGATAAAAACAGAATTTCTGTAATCTCTTTGTGATAAGCGGGTGGAAGGGTTCTTGTATCCAATTAGTTTTCTGTTGACACATAACGTTGTGTACACAGAAACGGTAACAATGACGAAATACATTCTTGTGCTTAAAATAGCTGTACACGTATGTTTTTAAAGTGGATAACGTTTTGATTGTTGCACATGTATATGCACATACGTTGTTTGTTGTCATCGCACAGTTGATTCTGAAAACCAAACAAAAATCAGCACTACTGATTCGGTGACAGCAATGGAAACAACAACAGTAATAGGATTGCTTGACACATCTACACAATCATCGTCAACGTCATCAATACTGTCAACATCGACGAGAAAAGTGCTCGCCGATGTGACAACAACAACAACAACAACAATGACAGCAACAAGTACATCTCCTCGAGATACGACGACCATGTTTGAAACAACCACAAAGGAGACATTTACAACAACAGTGGGTGATCTCAGTACGACAGGACATCTCACAACAATTACAACAACAAATGATGGGACGACTCTGAGCACGGGTACGTCACATGCATATACTAAGACCACGGGTGAACTGCCATTACTAAGTACCAGCACATCAAATGATTATCTGACGACAGTTACAGGAGAGACACTGGCGGATACTTCAATTCCTGATAAGTTGCCAGCAACAACAGAGGCAATGACAGTGGAACCAACATCAATAACAACAACTGATGAATCTTCAACATTTACAACAAAACGTGAAGTAACAACGGCAAAGGAAGTGACAACAATAAAGGCAGTGGAACCCACTACAATCACGACGACAGTTACATTAGCTGAGACCACAGCTCATTCTCCAACAACGACTTTAAGTGATTTAACAACGACAAGGGGTCCCTTTACGTTCACTAAACACCACAGCACTGAACGATGGACAGACACCTCCACTGTCACAGGTTGGAAATATAATTGTGTGGGGTGCATTTTAGGACATCACTGAGCCATTATCATATCTCAACATTCGATTGATTTTATTCTCTTTCGATTTTTTTTATTTTGGTGCCGAATGCAATGCCATTATCTTTTGGTGTGTTTCAGTAAGATTTGGATTACAACGCATTTTCTTTATAGGGTGTGCATTTGGTTTTCATTGGGGTTTTTTATATGTACTTACAGGGTGTGATGTTTGACTTTCCATTTTTCTTGCACTTTGAATGATGTTGGCCTCATTTACATAGTATTGGTCTGTTTATAGTATAGTATAAATGTAATGTTATGATACGTGCAATCAAAGCAAATTTCCATATATATTTTTAATGCTACTAAGATAAGTTGTGTAAGAGAAGTCCGTTGGCACTTCCATTTACATGTTTTATGTTTGTGCTGCATAAAAGATAACCCATTTTCGAAAACATTGCACACTTACTTACATACAGCAACAACCACGGCGCCAACAACGACAACAACCACGCCTACGACTACAACAGAAATGACAACATCAGAAGGGACCACAACAACAGAAGCAACAACAACGATGCAAGCAACAACAACGGAAAGAGAAACAACAACAACGGAAGTACCAACTACGTCAACGGAGCATATTACAACTACCACAACAACAGAGCAGACGACAACAACACAGATGCCAGGTTTGTCACCTCTTGCACCGGAGCGCCAACTGTCGGTGTATCTGCACTGCGTGTATGTGTTCACTAACCCTTAGTTGACACTTGTCTCATTGTTATTTCGTTCATCTCTCCAGAGTGTGATTTCTGCGCCACTTGCCTTTAATCTTACACCAAACGTTGGTTTATGCCTGTCTCTGTCACGTCTAGCCGTTCCGTTCTCTTTTCAAGAAAATTTAGATTGACTTTTTGTTTGTTTTTTAGTGAAAATGATCAAATACCAGTGTTCGAATTTGTAGTTAACACATTTGATGATTTTCTTCCTAGGCTCTAATGTTGCATTGCGCCTATGTTTAAGAAAAACCTATTCCATGATAAACTGAAATTTGATATTTAACGTTATTTGGATAAGTATTGCACGCTCTCCTTCATTGATAAAAGTGAATTTAGGCAAACTTGTATAACCTTAAATGGCCGCTTTGCAACATTAAAATATTGTTATTAGATACTAGCATGTAAACACATCTCCATGTACTACATGTATTCAGGTAAATCAGCGAACTTCTCTTGAACTCTTACGTATTTTATCAGTTATTTGTATCTGTTTCGTTATTATCATTGCTTTATGTTTGTGTTCTTCATGTTTTACGTCTTAGTTATTGTAAATGCCATACAAATATATGGCACCATACTTTTTTTTTACTTTGCTTTTACTTACACAAACATCTATGTTTTCACATTCTACTTTTTTTCTCAGATAGAAGTACGTACTAATATTTTCACCATGATGGCAAATCATTTATAATGCTATTATAATGAAGCAGAATTTTGTTAAAGATTCAAATACTAGTAGCATTAGATGCATAAGATTGGGCTGTTGATGCGCTTATTGAGATGTTGACAAATATGCCTGTATTTACTCGTTCCGAATTCTTTTGTATAATGTATGTCGAGCTTTAAAAATGTCTTCCCTTCTACCTGTCAGTTTTTTAATGGCAATGGATTATAGGTATCTTAAGCCAAAGACCACAAAGAAATTTCGTAAGCACGTTGTGTTGTCTGTGTATGACACTATAATTTTGCTCCGCATGCCCGTGTTTTGTAAACAGGTAAAGAGCATATGAGTTCATACTGAAGTAGGGCTATTATTCCGCTTCTCTGTTGTTAAAAGGCCGCGCATAGCTCATTGGATAAAGCTCGCGCTCTTGCTTATTTTGTCAATTGAAGAGCTATGACCGTGGGACGACAAATTATTTAGATAAGGGGACATGGTCAAAAACAACCCGACAGGTTCAGCGGTTTTTCAAATTGGAAACCTTTGATCTCCTACGAGATTCTCGTTTTATATTATTAGTGGGAGATCTTTCATACATTAAAATTTCGAACACGAAAAAGGTATTGCTGATGGAATGCGTGGATATAATATGATCAGTTGACGTCAAAGTGCTGCCCTGGGGAGCCGGTTTATTCAGGAAGGTTTCGGTAGTATAAAAATGTGTCCCTTGTCGCTACGGCTTGTGCTAATAGCCTCGATCACAGCCAGGGTCCATTCTCAAGCAGGCACCATTTACTTTTCAGTTCCCCAACCTGTGACTTCTCTCCAAGCCACGGCGGTGTCCTCGGACAGCGTCCTGGTGAACTGGTCAGCTCCCTCCAGTGCCTTCCTCGTGGAGAGTTACAGGATTTCATACCAGGTAGGTGACCGTTGATACAGTACAGGTGGCATGACCAGCGGTAAGGTCATAAGGGTTTCAGCCACGTTTAGACGTGGTCACGCCCATGGAAAAGTATCAGAATGCATGTGCGACACGCATGTGACCTCCAACTTTACACGTATGTTATAACATCACAGTGCTATAAATGATCTATAGATCTGTTCTTGCCATGTTGACACTCCAGCGATACAAGCTATGAGTCAAAATATTTTGTAAAAAAATGTTTAGTTAGCATGCAAAATTGTTAAAGTATTGTTAAAGTATCCCATCATTTGAAATGATGGGAAATTTTTTCCTTATAAGATCTGCGTTTAAATATTCACCTCGGCGGTGACATTGCATTGCTTATGAAAGGCATATAGTGTGTGATGGAAGCACAAAGGATAGAGTAAATATAAGCTTATTAATACATATTGTGCTCTTATGGCACGAAGACAGACGTGACCCTGCAGGAAATCATCATTGCGGCTAATTTTTACTTTTCAATATGAGAACTTGGCTTACCCCAAATTGCACTATTAGAATGCTTTCAGTACACGACAGAAGGTTACATCTTGGACCCGTAATGTGTCCAAGCTTAGATGTGTAAAAAGTTGATATAGCATAATGAATTTAGCATACCTGATTATTATTTTATAAATTACGCCAGTCTATTTGGTACTGTAGTTTATGTTTTGTCTTTGTTAGGCCCCTGTTTATTTTGCCATATATCTGCAGTGAGGAAAAGATGTGAAAAGGGTGTAATGGGATAATACTTTTCAAGCTCTAAAAGAAACTACTATATCAGTGATCGAATTTCACGGATTGAATTCCGGACTTTGTTTACGGCGTAAAGAAAGCACACCTGTCATGCTTGGTTGTCTTCTGCAGGTGTATAAGCGAATACAACAATGAAAGGGGTCAAATCGCAAGCTACAAGAAGATGGGAAAGAACATTTATATTAGCATTCCAGCATACCTCCGGTATGTGCTAAAAGTCCGTTGCAATGCGCACAAATGTCTTGACATTTGTTTTTTTATTTATCTTTTTACACTAGCATATCCAGGGTTGGTTGGTTCCTGCACCCTCCACTCCCCCCCCCATCAACTCTCAGGCAAAGCCTGGATACGCCAATGTTAGGACAAATTTTGCTTTAAAGGATAAAAAAACTACAATTTACCATACAATATATTATAGTGTGTATTATGAACAAGCATGAACAAGCATTTTCAGACATTTTAAGAAAGTGGTTGTTGCACTTCAGATAAGCGGATACGGCAACTGCACGGAGTCTCCCACCACCAACGCCCCACCAGAGACGGTCACTGTATCAGCGCCCACTACGTCATACCGTATCCAAGGACTGGCCACGTGGACAGCGTACAGGATAGTGGTCACATCGGCAAACAGGATAGGGACTAGCGTTGACCGGATAGTAAGCGTCGTGACCTCAGCAAACGGTGAGTGTTTTGGAAAGTTTTGAGACATATGAATTGATAGGAGGCAGGGGCCGTAGTGTGGTAATATTTTTATATGCTATGCATATGAGCTCATAGGAGTACCCTGAATGAGAAAAACGCTTTGTTTGAGTATGGTTGACTTAACTCATATATTGAGAATTGATGGGGAGCTTTATACTGGTGACAATTTAAAACATCCACAGTTCGTACTATAGTGTATGAGCGTGGGAATTGTGAAAAAAAAAGCCATGTTTTTTTTTCTTTCATTATTAACTTTTATTATCTTAATGGTTATTGTTATTTACAAATTAGTTCCCGTCACCGAAGTCCAAGGTCTTACGTCATCCGACACCCATCCAACCTCGGTTACGATACAATGGGCCTCTCCGGCCTGCCGATACTTCTTGGGGTATGTCCAGCAATACAAGCTATCCCTCTACAGCCAAATGAACCTGATACGCTCCGTAAACGTCACTTTGACGTCATTCACGGTGGAGGGATTAGAGCCTTATACCACGTATGCGGCTAGGGTGGCCTTGATGAACGAAGTGGGAGTAGGTCCGTTGAACGAGCGGTATAATTTTTCTACTTCAGAGGATGGTAAGTCATTTGTTTGCTTGGACTTTTGTTTATGGACATTTTTTTTGCTAGTTTGATTATGAGTTATGAATCAGATAAAAATTTCCTGTGCTAAGTGAGCATTGTAAAAGAGTACAAAATTTGAAAAAAAGAAAGATAGTATTTCAAAGAAAGAAAGACAAAAAACTCCCATCTAAGAACTATGACCGTTTCACTTCAGTGCCATCATCACCTCGGAACCTCGCCTTGCAAGCAGCCGGCAACACATCTCTGCTGATAGCCTGGCAGGCACCACAGTCCCCTAACGGGATATTACTACAGTACAGAGTGACCTACAGGGCCACATCTGACAGGTCTGGGGCTCTGACCACCAGGTTGTTGGCACCACAGGGGCAGACTAACCAGGCCGAGTTATTAAACCTGAATCCGTATACCGTGTATAACATATCGGTGAGATTCCGTATGGTTATTTTTATAAATTTGCGGTTACCATTCATTAATGAATTAATTTATTCATTATTTTATTCATTCAGCTTTCCTTTCTTCCTTTTTTACCTGCTTATGCACATATTCTTACCCACTCACTCGGAGACACTGTTAGAATGTGTACCCTCGTGCTCGCCAGCTTATTTATTTATTTATTTATATATCTCTTTATTTATTAATTATTTTTCATTTTTTTCTCTCTAGGTGGCAGCACGGACGTCTTTAGGCTGGGGCCCTGAAAGTGCACATTTATCAGCACGCACAGATGAGAGCGTTCCGTCCTCGCCCGTGTCACTTGTTCTCATCTCCCGCAATGAGTCTTGCCTCACGGTGAACTGGGGAGCGCCTGCGGTGCCGAACGGGATGATTCTTACATACAGGGTTAGTTATTTGAATTAATACCGTGGTATTAACCAGAAATTAAGAAGAGGCCATTGGTCCATTAAGGGTGTGACATCAAGGAAGTTCCAACACCAATGTTTGCATTTAGTCGTTTCACTTATGGAAAGTACATACATGTAGGCACAATGAAGTTCACAAAAGTTTCATTTATAGTAATATTAAAAGGAAATGATAATGTTGATAATGTAATATAAAATATAATGTATATATATATATATATATATATATATATATATATACAAAAGTAGGCCCAATGCTTCTATACATGAAGGATACGTACATACTTTCCCATGGCGTTTTATCAAACACACGCACACATTTGATAAGATACACTTCCTCGGACGCCCTTATTTCATATACATTGAATTTACAAGGCGAATGTTGACTTTTACGGGTATTGGTGAAAACCACCTGGAACAACCTCTTTTGTGTTTTAACTTAAAGTCATAATAACTCTTCGTTTTGGCCAAAAATAGGATTTTCCTGGAGTAAACGGCAATTTTCCCGTACTTATCAATGGTCAACGACCCCATTCCTGCATTCAATGTTAGTCCAGGGTTTTTTTCCTAAACGTTTGGTTTTTTGTTAAAATCTCTTAAGAGATTTTAACAGAGTATAGCCATCAATGGAGGTCACGTGGTCTAAAGACAAGCTCAGATATCAGAATAATAGCTAGAACTGCCGTTTTTGTGGTAAAACAGAATATGTTATATTTCTATGAGTTATTCACAATGTTTTTATTGAGAAATATAGATCTCATACGAAGAGTTATTATCCCTTTAAACGTTTAATAAGTAACTTACATTATCTGACTTATTTCAGATACATTACCAACAAGGCCTATCCTATAGCACAGGCCAGGAGCAGATTCCAGAGACAGGCACCCTAGAGGTTCCTGCCAACAGGTCATCGCACACGTTATGCCTGCTACGCCTTAGTACCCAGTATGAGATCACCGTGTCTGCGGCCACCAGCAAGGGCTTTGGCCAGGGATTGACCAAGACCTTCATGACAATCATAGGTGAATAAACTAATCCATTCGTAACTTAAAGCAAGAAAAACAAATTATAAGAAACTATCAATGTGAGAAGAAATTTATATATTGGTCTGATCTTGAGGAAAATTGAATTTAAATGCTATTCACACTGTCATTACTGGCATATTTATCAAAAATTAAAACTTAGTGACGAGCTTTCAGTGACCGTATAACAACGCAATGATAAACGAATCTGTCGATTTCTTTAATTTATAATATTATCTATATTACATAGGCGATCCATCTGCCCCCACCATCCCAATAGTCCAGTCCTACACCACTTCAACAATCACCGTGTTACTGCAACCTGTTATCCTTACGACTGGCCCGCTCTCGTATTACCTCGTATCCGTACTGAGGCTCCAGGGGAACGTCGGGCGACGGCGGCGACGAAGGGCGTTAGGGCTGAACGACCTGCCTGGGAATATAGTGGCCCGGTTTGAACCAAATAATTTGGAAACCACTTTTACGGTCGGAGACAATGCAACAAATGGTGGATATGCTAACCCGTCGCTGAAGGCCAGTACGATTTATAACGTGTATTTTGCGGTGGTGAGTTCCTTGGACGGTGTGACCAAGATAGCCTATTCTGACTTGGAAGCACCTGTTTTGACCTTGTCAGACGCGCCGACAACAACTTTGGCTGTATCAACTACTCCGACTACTACAGCTACCACACCGGTGACTACAACAACAACAACAACAACAACAACAACAACGCCAATAACCACGACAGCAAATGTCGTAACTACAGAGGGAGGTAAGGACTGTCCATATCTAAATTAATGTTTGTGTATCTATATATATCAGTCTATCTATTTCTGTCTGGAGTGGGCCTTAAAATTTGTAACCTCACTGAGAGCAATATGCATAATTAAGTGTAAAAGCTGAGTATAAAGAATTACACAGTGAACTTGAAATATTTAGCATAAACTTAAATGCATTTTAAAATATTTCTTTATTTAGATTAAAGTGTAATTTTGCAAAGCCTGCAAGGGTCATGCAACAATTTATTTAATGTGTAAAATATAGTTTGTGCATCCACACTTCAACATGCACGTGAAAATAGAAAATGATGGAATATTATTTTTCCTTTTATTCAGTTGCCACAGCTCCCACAGGTCTGGCGGCTCCCACAGTGACTGCCAACGACATCAGTCTGACGTGGAACGACGTCCCCGGGGCCACTGAGTACGAGCTGTGGTACAATTCTACTGCAGAACCTGGAGTGGTCTACAATAAATCTGTTCCTGTCGGAGGATCGTTTCTGTTAACTGGCCTGCTTCCTTACACCACTTACACGTTGATGGTAATGAAGTTTTAAGTGTGCTCTCTCTCTCTCTCTCTCTCTCTCTCTCTCTCTCTCAGAGCCTATGACTTTTGAAATTCTCTCTTTGGACATACAGTGCTGTGATGGTGATGTGTCTTTTTCTCATGACTTTCGGCTGCTCACTTCTACATTGCCCGCTTCATTATCATCTAAGTTTCAAGGAATATTCTGGCAATCTCAAAAAATTAATTTTGAATGCTTTGTTCCTGTTAATATGCTTTGTTTAGTTATTGTGTATTGCTTTTCGTGGTATTTACTGTTTTTGACATTTTTCTATTTCATCAACCATACTGTTTCGCTTAAATTTGTAAGAAAGTTTGAAGTCTAATGAAATACAGAAAAGTACTACAGCACACCATACACCTTAAATCGCGGTAAATTACTCAAACTGAACGAAAAGAATTTAGAATTAGGTGAAAAAATTGCATCATATTGTCCTTGCTGATTTTAGCTTCGAGCTAGAACAAACGCTGGCTTGGGTCCCTTTTCCATCCTCACCAAGGTGACAGACGAGGACGTGCCATCCAAGCCAGGCCCTCTTTCCCGCCAGAACAGAAATGAGACATGTCTATGGCTAAAGTGGCAACCACCAGGTTCGCCGAATGGAATTATAACATCTTATAGAGTGAGTTCTGTATTTGCTTTATTTTTAAATCAATTTTCTCTTTGTTTACACATCTAAGAGGCGATCTCACAATTTCAATGAAGTAAACAGAAAGAAAACAAAACGAAACAACTAACCCGCCACATTTTAAAAAATCCACTCTTTCTGATGTCACGGTAGAAGTGCAAGCTTTCAACATAGTTGTTTTGTCATTTGGTGGCAATGCAAAGATGTGGTTCTTTTTCATCAGTTTGACAAGCTGAATATATGATTATATGATTGAATTGCGAGCAACCGTGACAGCCCATACTGGTAGTTGGATATAAATATCAAGTTTAACCTGTGCCTGTAGATTATGAAGGTACATGTAAATGGGTTATTTCCTTTTCAGCTTACCTACAAGGCAACTCGATTCTTCAGCAACGTGGGATCAGTACAGGAAGAATCAGTAGAAGTACCCGGGGCTATGACAACACGTGCCATATGCAGTCTTGTCATGGCCGCTGCCTACGAAATAACCCTTAAAGCCCGCACCAGCAAGGGTTACGGTGCCGGTGTTGGAGAAACCTTTTACACCCTAATCGGCGACCCTGAAGCCCCGAGTCCTCCGGAGGTTGTGTCTACGGAAGAAACGTCGATGATTGTGACTCTTAAACCGGTTCTTATAACCACCGGACCGTTGTCTCATTACCTTGTGAAAGTAGAAAAGCTTGCGGGCCGCCGTAAAAAGAGAGCAACCGTCGAGGACATCCCAGGAAACAGTGTGGTTAAAATAGAGACAATAGATTTTGCAGGAAAGTCAGAAATAAATTTCAAGATTGGATCGGGGACTGTCAGAAATGGGTATAACAACAGCGTGCTAGAACCTGGGGCTCGCTATAACGTGAGGTTCGTAGTTGTTAGCATCCTAGATGGAGCAACCAAGGCTTCTTTTGCTGCCTTGAGCGAGCCCGTGACAACGAAAGGAAGCATTTCCACAGGGCAGAGTGGCAGCGGTGGTGATGGCGGTGTGGTGGTGTACGTGGTTGTGGCTATTTTAGCTGTCCTGGTTCTTATTGTAGCCATGATAATTGCCTTGTGGTGGTTCCGTAAACAAAGAAATGCCAAGAAAAAGTACGAACCAGAATGGGTTGGTTACTATAAGAACAACTTCATGGGGGAAGAAAAGGTGTATGGTATATGGAACGAAACTTTCGATCTCGAGGAGTCTAGATATGTTTTAATGACTAAAGAAAACCCTGCTGATATCAGCATCGGTCGTTTACGTGACCGACCGCCAATTTCCATAGAGCAAGAGTACTATAAGCTACCACAGGGGCAGCAGTTTCCGTGTCACACGGCTGAACGTCCAGAGAACATAAACAAGAACCATTGCAGCAAGATCCTTGCATATGAGCACAGCAGAGTTGTGCTTAGAGACGTAGAGAGTGGTATTACAGATTATATCAATGCCAATTTCATTGATGGGTACAAAAAGAGAAAAGCGTTCATAGCGGCACAGAGTCCATTTACTGATGAAACAGTGGTGGATTTCTGGCGCATGATATTGCAAGAGAATGTGAGTCAAATTGTAATGGTTACCAGACCCATAGAAGACGGGGTGCCAAAGTGCGAGCAATATTGGCCAAATGAAGGAAATCTCAAGTACGGAAAGATACACGTTCGAATAGTGGAATCTACCGATTTTGCACATTTTACCGTACGGAAATTCCAATTATTTGTACAAGAGAAAGAAATCAAGCATGTCAGCCAGTACCATTTCACCTCGTGGCCGGACCACGGCTGCCCAGAGGATCCAATACCATTCCTGGAATTTCATCACCGGGTCAAGGCCGACACACACGCGCAAGATNTATTATTTCGTTCATCTCTCCAAAGTGTGATTTCTGCGCCACTGGCCTTTAATCTTACACCAAACTTTGGTTTATATCTGTCTCTGTCACGTCTAGCCGTTCCGTTCTCTTTTCAAGAAAATTTAGATTGACTTTTTGTTTGTTTTTTTTTAGTGAAAATGATCAAATACCAGTGTTCGAATTTGTAGTTAACACATTTGATGATTTTCTTCCTAGGTTCTAATGTTGCATTGCGCCTATGTTTAAGAAAAACCTATTCCATGATAAACTGAAATTTGATATTTAACGTTATTTGGATAAGTATTGCACGCTCTCCTTCACTGATAAAAGTTAATTTAGGCAAACTTGTATAACCTTAAATGGCCGCTTTGCAACATTAAAATATTGTTATTAGATACTAGTATGTAAACACATCTCCATGTAGTACATGTATTCAGGTAAATCAGCAAACTTCTCTTGAACTCTTACGTATTTTATTCAGTTGTTTGTATCTGTTTCGTTATTATCATTGCTTTATGTTTGTGTTCTTCATGTTTTACGTCTTAGTTATTGTAAATGCCATACAAATATATGGCACCATACTTTTTTTACTTTGCTTTTACTTACACAAACATCTATGTTTTCACATTCTACTTTTTTTCTCAGATAGAAGTACGTACTAATATTTTCACCATGATGGCAATTCATTTATTATGCTATTATAATGAAGCAGAATTTTGTTAAAGATTCAAATACTAGTAGCATTAGATGCATAAGATTGGGCTGTTGATGCGCTTATTTAGGTACTGACAAATATACCTGTATTTACTCGTTCCGAATTCTTTTGTATATGCATGTCGAGCTTAACAAAATGTCTCCCCTTCTACCTGTCAGTTTTTAATGACAAAGGATTGCAGGTATCTTAGGTCAAAGACCACATAGAAATTTCGTTACCATGTTGGGTTGTCCGTGTATGAAACTATAATTTTGCTCCGCATGCCCGTGTTTTGTAAACAGGTAAAGAGCATATGAGTTCATACTGAAGTAGGGCTATTATTCCGCTTCTCTGTTGTTAAAAGGCTGCGCATAGCTCATTGGATAAAGCTCGCACTCTTGCTCATTTTGTCAATTGAAGAGCTATGACCGTGGGACGACAAATTATTTAGATAAGGGGACGTGGTCAAAAACAACCCGACAGGTTCAGCGGTTTTTCAGTTGGGGAACCTTTGATCTCCAATGAAATTCTCGCTTTATATCATGAGTGGGAGATCTTTCATACATTAAAATTTCGAACACGAAAAATCTATTGTTGATGGAATGCGAAGATATACTATGATCAGCTGACGTCAACGTGCTGCCCGGGGAGCCGGTTTATTCAGGAAAGCTGCGGTAGTTTAAAAATGTGTTCCTTGTCGCTACGACTTGTGCTAATAGCCTCGGTCACAGCCAGGGTCCATGCTCAAGCAGGCACCATTTACTTTTCAGTTCCCCAGCCTGTGACTTCTCTCCAAGCCACGGCGGTGTCCTCGGACAGCGTCCTGGTGAACTGGTCAGCTCCCTCCAGCGCCTTCCTCGTGGAGAGTTACAGGATTTCATACCAGGTAGGTGACCGTTGATACAGTACAGGTGGCATGACCAGCGGTGAGGTCATAAGGGTTTCAGCCACGTTAAGACGTGGGCACGCCCATGGAAAAGTATCAGAATGCATGTGCAACATGCATGTGACCTCCAACTTTACACGTATGTTATAACATCACAGTGCTATAAATGATCGATAGATCTGTTCTTCCCATGTTGACACTCCAGCGATACAAGATATGAGTCAAAATATTTAAAAAAAAATGTTTAGTTAGCATGCAAAATTGTTAAAGTATTGTTAAAGTATCCCATCATTTGAAATGATGGGAAAATTTTTCCTTATAAGATCTGCGTTCAAATATTCACCTCGGCGGTGACATTGCATTGCTTATGAAAGACATATAGTGTGCGATGGAAGCACAAAGGATAGAGTAAATATAAGCTTATTAATACATATTGTACTCTTATGGCACGAAAACAGACGTGACCCTGCAGGATATCATCATTGCGGCTAATTTTTACTTTTCTATATGAGAACTTGGCTTACCCCAAATTGCACTATTAGAATGCTTTCAGTACACGACAGAAGGTTACATCTTGGACCCGTAGTATGTCCAAGCTCACGTGTATAAGACGTTTGTAAAGCCTCTCTTCTGGTCCTCAAATCAAGTTCGGTCCCTTGGTTCTAAACTGTTTACCAGAGGCTCTGTTCTGGTCCTACACCTGTAAATGTCCATCATGACGTGTTCAAACGTGTTCCCCAAACGTGTCCTTGGCTGACTCTCTTTTGGGCCCCAAACTTTTTCTGCGGTATAGTCTTCATTTGAAAACCTGCCAGTATGACGTTCGGGGGAGGGGAGGGGATTGATTACTTGCAGTTAAGCAACTCAACTAACGGTCATTTGGTTGATTCGCGAGATCAACGGACTAGCTGGCTATTATTTCACAGCATAAATTGAAAGATATAAATTGCAGAGTAACCGTGTGTCGCAAGGATACTACATATAATTATTTATTCCCTTCACCCCCCCCCCCCCCCGGGCCACTTGTAATTGATACTCCGTATCTTGATTAATGTGGAAGAATCGACGAAAGATGAAAAGAGCGCGCAGACGTGCTTTTGACAGGTCGGGTCACGAAGTAACGGATACGGCATCTCAGACCACAAAATGTGGCTTCACAGGGCAGTGAACAAACTCGAGAAATTTCCCTCTCCGACAAATTCCGAGCATATATGGTCACCCTGCTTCCTACATGTCTTTACAACAATTCAGTATCATTATACTGAATTCTATTACTGTCCTATTACTGATGTTGTATTCAACCATCTAATAAAATTTGATATTTGAACTTGAAGAAAATTTTATTGCAGGATTTTACAATATCACTACTTTGCACTATTGTTATTATATGGCGCAGAATAGAGGTTCCAAACAGGTATAGCTGCTAACAGTAAAATTGTTTGATATTAATAAAAATATAAACAATAATGTTGATAATAATAACTAAACCACTCTGCAGGCTAACTGTCTACGGGTTATTGCCAAGATGTGTTTAGTTTATAACACTCTCCTCTAGTTCGGGACATTTACAGAATGTCTTAACCTCTCTCTCTCTCGTCATAAATCAAAGTCTCTGACATTTATCATTAGTATTTAAATTCAGGATATTTACAGAAATGTGTGAACATGATATTAATTCGAGAAAGTGTATTTTATAGTATTTTGTAAATGTTACAAAGGAAATTACCAAAAATATATAGCTTTCCATATTGAGAAGACATGTTCCTCTACTCCCCCTCTCCAGATTTCCTGTCCCGAGGAGCAATATGTTTGTCCTAAGCTCTGAAGCTCTGAACGCGTTTGATAGAAACCAGATGTGGAGATAGTGAGATTTTATTGCCCGAGCCAGACTACCGACTTTCCAATCTTACAGGTTGAAATTAGTGTTGGCAGGGGGGCTATATATCTTCTTAACCGACCAAGCTAGATAGTCACGAAACACGATAAAGTATATCAGTAAAGAGGCTCAACTTGACTTTTTTCATTTCAGATCGTTATTTCATAACATGAACTCTTGTAATAAATATTCATTTTTTTTTTCATATGAAAGATGAGAGCGTAAATTAACTTATCCCAACCGCTCACGTTTTGCATAACGTTTTTATTAATGTTTCATATTACTTTTAATAACTGCTGACTGCTTTCCCTGTTAGAGGGTACAATGAAATAAACCAGTGAAAGTAATGGAACGTGTCATATATTTATTCCGATATTAATCTAAATATATGTGGCTCACATTTTCACTTTTTGTTGAAAGTTTTCTCACATCGAACTTAATTAATTGAGTTGGAGTGTCTACATCTGTAGCGGTGTTTTAAAGGGTCATAAAGTGACCAATTTTTGACATAGCGTTATGCGGGACTTAGGTAACTTTTATATAAACGGAAAATAATATACTGTAGATTGATTCACAACTCTGCCTCCGGTCGACTGCAAGCCCCTTACGGACCAACCAAAATTAAATGTGTGTCTGGTGCGGGTGCTCTGTTTTCGTGGTTCTCTTACATAATTGTGCAGTGCTTCGTTAATCTGGCAACAAATCTCGCTACAGATGAGATGCAAATAAAACGGTATAATGATCGACGCGAAAATGCCTTTAGTCTGTTTTGATGCTTTCCATGTACGCACATCTACTATAATGTATAGGATTCGAAATTATCAACATCGGATTACTTAAAATAACCATCCAAAGATCATGTACATTACGGCGCGTACACACAATTAGTTTGATTTGTGGTTTTTAATGAACTTAAATATAGATGCTGCGATAAGGGCCACTCATCTGAATAAGATATATATATAGGATGAAAAAGAAATTGAGACGACCCTGGAGTCGAGACAAAAAGTATGTTAAAGAATCCCGATTCTGTAATAACAGTTAGGTTTGTCTCTAATAAATTAATTTGAATTGTGCTCTATAACAAGAGAGGCAGTCAATGTGAGGGTCGGTGGCACTTTTAATGGTGGGGATCGAGTATTTAAATTCACAGATTTCGGGCATGAAAGAAAATTTTGTGGTTTTCCAGAGGTCAGTTTGTAAGATCAAAATTCAGGCCAGGGTGCTGTTCTGAATCTTTCCCTTGAAGTGGTACATGTAAATTGAAACGGGGATGTTAGCCTTTAATTTTGCCCAAGGGAGTACAGCGTTGTGTAACAGTAAATTGCATTGGTATGCATACTTATACTACGTAGTTATACTGGATCTGTCCTCTACCATTAGTCGATCAAATTGCCACAATGTCTTTGGTCAGATCACTGGGTTTTCATGATACTCCCTTCACTGAACGCTCCTAAAGCAATACAATTGGGAAGCTAAGTTGTCATCCTGTAGCAAAACATCACTTGAACATTATCCGAATGATATGGGATATGTAGCTTGTGAAGGCCTAGGTATAAATACCAACAAGGTATGCAGCACATCTCTAAACCAGCCCCGTCAATCAAACACACATTATGGTCAGTTGCGTCCTAGTTTAAATGCAGTCAAACAAGCAATTGTGCTTTAATTACGAATATATTGCGCGTTTATTAATAAACTTTGTTTATTTTATATCCGCTGATTCGAAAATAATATAATCCATTTCTACTACTTGCACAAAACGCCTACATTTTGGCAGTTTTATAGTGACCATACCTAAACCCTTAATCCTGAAAATTGAAAAAAAAAATCTGAAAACAAAATGCGTAAATGAATAAAGTAGCTAGACTATCCTTGATAGGGAGCTTTTTACATAAATTGCAGTATTAATAGATTTATAAAACGTATGCAGTAAAAATGCATTATACTGTGCCTATATAAGCTCTGAATCACTATAATTCTTGACGGTCCAGTGGACATTTAGGAAATTCACGGGAATAAACTCGTCCATATGAAAATAAGAGCTTATACTAACTTAAAACGGAATAAAGAACGCACGGCCATGACAGTGAGTGAGTACCCCCCNGAAATGCATTTCTTTCTAACATTCAGTTTACGTTCGTTTTTTGGTAGCCTTTTAAAGTTTTAAACCTCAAATATTGGAGACCATAATAGAGTCAGCCAAGGAAACGTTTGGGGAACACGTTTGAACTCGTCATGATGGACATTTACAGGTGTAGGACCAGTACAGAGCTTCTTGTAAACAGTTTAGAACCAAGGGACCGAACTTGATTTGAGGACCAGAAGAGAGGCTTTACAGACGTTGACATAGCATAATGAATTTAGCATACCTGATTATTATTTTATAAATTACGCCAGTCTATTTGGTACTGTAGTTTATGTTTTGTCTTTGTTAGACCCCTGTTTATTTTGCCATATATCTGCAGTGAGGAAAAGATGTGAAAAGGGTGTAATGGGATAATACTTTTCAAGCTCTAAAAGAAACTACTATATCAGTGATCGAATTTCACGGATTGAATTCCGGACTTTGTTTACGGCGTAAAGAAAGCACACCTGTCATGCTTGGTTGTCTTCTGCAGGTGTATAAGCGAATACAACAATGAAAGGTGTCAAATCGCAAGCTACGAGAAGATGGGAAAGAACATTTATATTAGCATTCCAGCATACCTCCGGTATGTGCTAAAAGTCCGTTTCAATGCGCACAAATGCCTTGACATTTGTTTTTTATTTATCTTTTTTTTTATATATCCAGGGTTGGTTGGTTCCTGCACCCTCCTCTCCCCCCCCCCCCCATCAACTCTCAGGCAAAGCCTGGATACGTCAATGTTAGGACAAATTTTGCTTTAAAGGATAAAAAAACTACAATATACCATACAATATATTATAGTGTGTATTATGAACAAGCATGAACAAGCATTTTCAGACATTTTAAGAAAATGGCTCTTGCATTTCAGATAAGCGGATACGGCAACTGCACGGAGTCTCCCACCACCAACGCCCCACCAGAGACGGTCACTGTATCAGCGCCCACTACGTCATACCGTATCCAAGGACTGGCCACGTGGACAGCGTACAGAATAGTGGTCACATCAGCTAACAGGATAGGGACTAGCGTTGACCGGATAGCAAGCGTCGTGACCTCAGCGGACGGTGAGTGTTTTGGAAATTTTTGAGACATGAGAATTGAGATGAGGGGGGGAGGGGGGAGCTCATTAACATTAGAGTACCCTGATTGAGACAAACGCTTTGTTTGAGTATGGTTGACTTAATTCATATATTGAGAAATGATGGTGAGCTTTATACTGGTGACAATTTAAAACATCCACAGTTCGTACTACAGTGTATGGGCGTGGAAATTGTGTAAAAAATATGCCATGTTTTTTTTTCTTTCATTATTAACGTTTAATATCTTAATGGTTATTGTTATTTACAAATTAGTTCCCGTCACCAAAGTCCAAGGTCTTACGTCATCCGACACCCATCCAACCTCGGTTACCATACAATGGACATCTCCGGCCTGTCGATACTTCTTGGGGTATGTCCAGCAATACCAGCTATCCCTCTACAGCCAAATGAACCTGATACGCTCCGTAAACGTCACTTTGACGTCATTCACGGTGGAGGGATTAGAGCCTTATACCACGTATGCGACCAGGGTGGCCTTGATGAACGAAGTGGGGGTAGGCCCGTTGAACGAGCCGTATAATTTTTCTACTTCAGAGGACGGTAAGTTATTTGTTTCCTTAGACTTCTGTTTATGGACATTTCTTTAGCTAGTTTGATTAATGTGTTATGAATGAGAGAAATATTACCTGTGCTAAGTAAGCATTGGAAAAAAGTACAGAATTTGAAAAAAGGAAAGATAGAATTTCAAAGAAAGAAAAGAAAAAAGAAAGACAAAAAAACCCCATGTACGAACTACACCTGTTTCACTTCAGTGCCATCATCACCTCGGAACCTCGCCTTGCAAGCAGCCGGCAACACATCTCTGCTGATAGCTTGGCAGGCACCACAGTCCCCTAACGGGATATTACTACAGTATAGAGTGACCTACAGGGCCACATCTGACAGGTCTGGGGCTCTGATCACCAGGCTGTTGGCACCACAGGGGCAGACTAACCAGGCTGAGTTATTAAACCTGAATCCGTATACCGTGTATAACATATCGGTGAGATTCTTTATGGTTGCATTTATTAATTTGCGGTTACCATTCATTAATGAATGAATTAATTTATTATCACCCTTTTATTTCTTCCTTAATTCGTTTTATCTTCTTATGCACATTCTTACCCACTCACTCGGAGACTGACCAACTCACTGATAGAATGTGTACTGGCGTGCTCGGCAGCTCACTTATTTATTTTTTTATTTATCTCTTTATTTATTTATTTATTATAATTTTTTCTCTCTCTAGGTGGCAGCACGGACATCTGTAGGCTGGGGCCCTGAAAGTGCACATTTATCAGCACGCACAGATGAGAGCGTTCCGTCCGCGCCCGCTTCACTGGTCTTAATCTCCCGCAATGAGTCTTGCCTCACGGTGAACTGGGGAACGCCTGTGGTGCCGAACGGGGTGATTCTTACATACAGGGTAAGTTTTTTAAATTAATACCGTGGTATTAACCAGAAATTAAGAAGAGGCCATTGGTCCATTAAGGGTGTGACATCAAGGAAGTTCCAACTTCAATGTTTGCATTTAGCCGTTTCACTTATGGAAAGTACATACATGTAGGCACAATGAAGTTTACAAAATTTCATTTATAATAATATTAAAAGGAAATAATAATGTTGATAAGAATATATACAAAAGTAGGCCCAATGCTTCTATACATGAAGGATACGTACATACTTTCCCATGGCGTTTTATCAAACACACGCACACGTTTCATAAGATACACTTCCTCGGACGCCCTTATTTCATATACATTGAATTTACAAGGTGAATGTTGACTTTTACGGTTATTGGTGAAAACCACCTGGCACAACCTCTTTTGTGTTTTAACTTAAACGTTTAATAAGTAACTTACATTATCTGACTTATTTTAGATACATTACCAACAAGGCCTATCCTATAGCACAGGCCAGGACCAGGTTCCAGAGACAGGCACTTTAGAGGTTCCCGCCAACAGGTCATCGCGCACGTTATGCCTGCTACGCCTTAGTACCCAGTATGAGATCACCGTGTCTGCCGCCACCAGCAAGGGCTTTGGTCAGGGATTGATCAAGACCTTCATGACAATCATTGGTGAATAAACTAGTCCATTTGCAACTTAAAGTAAAGAGAAAATAATATATTTGATTTGAACTTTACAATATATGAGTACCGACGTAAGAAGGTATTGATATGTTGAACTGATCTCGAAAAAAGGTAAACTAAAAGACTTTTTTCACTTTTAATACTGGCATATTTATAAAAAAACCGAAACAACTTAGGTATGAGTTTTCAGTTATCCTTTAACAACGCAATAATTAACGAACCTGGCGATTTCTTTAATTTGTAATATTATCTTATATTACATAGGTGATCCCGCTGCCCCCGCAATACCAACAGTCCAGTCCTACACCACTTCAACAATCACCGTGTTACTACAACCTGTTATCCTTACGACTGGCCCGCTCTCGTATTACCTCGTTTCCGTACTGAGGCTACAGGGGAACGTTGGGCGACGGCGGCGACGAAGGGCGTTAGGGCTGAACGACCTGCCTGGGAATATAGTGGCCCGGTTTGAACCAAATAATTTGGAAACCACTTTTACGGTCGGAGACAATGCAACAAATAGTGGATATGCTAACCCGTCGCTGAAGGCCAGTACGATTTATAACGTGTATTTTGCGGTGGTGAGTTCCTTGGACGGTGTGACCAAGATAGCTTATTCTGACTTGGAAGCACCTGTTTTGACCTTGTCAGACACGCCGACAACAACTTTAGTTGCAACAACTACTCCGACTACTACAGCTACTGCCACGACAGTCACTACCACACCGGTGACAACAACAACAACAACAACGCCAATAACGACGACAGCAAATGTCGTTACTACAGGGGGAGGTAAGGACTGTCCATATCTATCTGTATGTTTGTCTATCTATATATCGGTCTATCTATTTCTGTCTGGAGTGGGCCTTAAAATTTGTAACCTCACTGAGACCTGTATGCACAAATTAAGTGTAAGTGCTGAGTATACAGAATAACAAAGAGAGTGAACTTGAAATATTTATCATAAGCTTAAGCCTGCAAGGGTCATGCAACAATTTATTTGATGTGTTAAATCAAGGAGTTAAGTTTGTTATAACTCCTTGGTTAAATATAGTTTGCTCGCCAACATTTCAACATGCACGTGAAAACAGAAGATGATGGAATGTTATTTTTCGTTTTTATTCAGTTGCCGCAGCGCCCACAGGCCTGGCGGCTCCCTCAGCGACTGCCAACGACATCAGTCTGACGTGGAACGACGTCCCTGGGGCCACTGAGTACGAGCTGTGGTACAATTCTACTGCAGAACCTGGAGTTGTCTACAATACATCTGTCCCTGTTGGAGGATCGTTTCTGTTAACTGGCCTGCTTCCTTACACCACTTACACGTTGATGGTAATGAAGTTTTTAGTGCTCTCTCTCTCTCTCTCTCTCTCTCTCTCTCTCACACACACACACACACGCGCGCGCGCACACACACATAGAGCCTGTGAATTTTGAAATTCTCTCTTGGAATGCAATGCTGTAATGGTGATGTGTCTTTTTCTCGTGATTTTCTGCTGCGCACTACTAGATCGCCAGCTGCAATATCACCTTTTGTTTTAATGAATATTCTGGCAATCTCAAAAACTAGTTTTGAATTCTTTGTTCTTGTTGATATGCTTTGTTTAGTTATTGTGTATTGCTTTTCGTGGTATTTACTGTATTTGACATTTTTCTATTTCATTAACCATACTTAAATTTGTAAGAAAGTTTGAAGTCAAATGAAACACAGAAAAGTGCTACAGCACACCATACACCTTAAATCGAGGTAAATTACTCAAACTGAACGAAAAGAACGTAGAATTAGGTGATAAAATTGCATCATATTGTCCTTGTTGATTTTAGCTTCGAGCTAGAACAAGCGCTGGTCTGGGTCCCTTTTCTATCCTCACCAAGGTGACAGACGAGGACGTGCCATCCAAGCCAGGCCCTCTTTCCCGCCAGAACAGAAATGAGACTTGTATATGGCTAAAGTGGCAACCACCATCTTCGCCGAATGGAATTATAACACTTTATAGAGTGAGTTCTGTATTTTCTTTATTTTTAAATCATTTTTATCTTTATTTATATATCTAAGCGGCGATCTCAGAATTTCAATGAAGTTAACAGAAAGAAAACAAAACGAAACAACTAACCCGCCACATTTTAAAAATTTTACTCTTTCTGCTGTCATATTTGACATATTTGTTTAGTTTTTCGACATATTTGTTTTGTCATTTGCTGGCAATGCAAAGATGTGGGTCTTTTCATCAGTTTGACAAGTTGAACATATGATTATATGATTGAATTTCGAGCAACCGTGACAGCCCATACTGGTAGTTGGATATAAATATCAAGTTTAACCTGTGCCTGTGGATTATGAAGGTAAATGGGTTATTTCTTTTTCAGCTTACCTTCAAGGCAACTCGATTCTTCAGCAACGTGGGATCAGTACAGGAAGAATCAGTAGATGTACCCGGGGCTATGACAACACGTGCCATATGCAGTCTTGTCATGGCCGCTGCCTACGAAATAACCCTTAAAGCCCGCACCAGCAAGGGTTACGGTGCCGGTGTTGGAGAAACCTTTTACACCCTAATCGGCGACCCTGAAGCCCCGAGTCCTCCGGAGGTTGTGTCTACGGAAGAAACGTCGATGATTGTGACTCTTAAACCGGTTCTCATAACCACCGGACCGTTGTCTCATTACCTTGTGAAAGTAGAAAAGCTTGCGGGCCGCCGTAAAAAGAGAGCAACCGTCGAGGATATCCCAGGAAACAGTGTGGTTAAAATAGAGACATTAGATTTTGCAGGAAAGTCAGAAATAAATTTCAAGATTGGATCGGGGACTGTCAGAAATGGGTATAACAACAGCGTGCTAGAACCTGGGACTCGCTATAACGTGAGGTTCATAGTTATAAGCTCCCTAGATGGAGCAACCAAGGCTTCTTTTGCTGCCTTGAGCGAGCCTGTGACAACGAAAGGAAGCATTTCCACAGGGCAGAGTGGCAGTGGTGGTGATGGCGGTGTGGTGGTGTACGTGGTTGTTGCCATTTTAGCTGTCCTTGTTTTAATTGCCGCCATGATAATTGCTTTGTGGTGGTTCCGTAAACAAAGAAATGCCAAGAAAAATTACGAACCAGAATGGGTTGGTTACTATAAGAACAACTTCATGGGGGAAGAAAAGGTGCATGGTATATGGAACGAAACTTTCGATCTCGAGGAGTCTAGATATGTTTTAATGACTAAAGAAAACCCTGCTGATATCAGCATCGGTCGTTTACGTGACCGACCGCCAATTTCCATAGAGCAAGAGTACTATAAGCTACCACAGGGGCAGCAGTTTCCGTGTCACACGGCTGAACGTCCAGAGAACATAAACAAGAACCATTGCAGCAAGATCCTTGCATATGAGCACAGCAGAGTTGTGCTTAGAGACGTAGAGAGTGGCATTACAGATTATATCAATGCCAATTTCATTGATGGGTACAAAAAGAGAAAAGCGTTCATAGCAGCACAGAGTCCATTTACTGATGAAACAGTGGTGGATTTCTGGCGCATGATATTGCAAGAGAATGTGAGTCAAATTGTAATGGTTACCAGACCCATAGAAGACGGGGTGCCAAAGTGCAAGCAATATTGGCCAAATGAAGGAAATCTCAAGTACGGAAAGATACACGTTCGAATAGTGGAATCTACCGATTTTGCACATTTTACCGTACGGAAATTCCAATTATTTGTACAAGAGAGAGAAATCAAGCATGTCAGCCAGTACCATTTCACCTCGTGGCCGGACCACGGCTGCCCAGAGGATCCAATACCATTCCTGGAATTTCATCACAGGGTCAAGGCCGACACACATGCGCAAGATGGTCCCATTTTGGTGCATTGTGGAACTGGAGTGAGTCGGACGGCGACGTTTATTGCAATAGACGCACTAACCAAACAGGCTGAGATGGAAAAGAAAGTTAACGTTTGGAAATTTGCTAACGAAATGCGTAAAAACAGGGTACATATGATTAGAACTTTAAAGCAATACATGTACATTTACGACGCCCTGATGGAGAAGCTCATAGTCGAAGAGCCTTACGTCAGTTTTAACCTTCGCAAAAAGTACAAAGCACTCTCACAGATTAATCCAAGTACGACAAAGTCGTATTTCGATGAACAGTTCCAAACGTTGCAAAGATTTACACCAGATTCGAAAACGGACGATTGTTCGGGTCTCAGTGTGGAAAACAGGGAGAAGAACAGATACATTAGTATCATGCCTGTAGATAGGTTTCGACCACGTATTTTAACACACGGCGGGTCAAATACAAGTGACTATATTAATGCCATATTTATTGACAGCTATACGAGGCACAATCAGTTTATTTTAACCCAGTCCCCTATGGTCCACACAGTCACCGATTTTTGGAAACTAGTGTATGACTATCAGGTGTCGCTGATACTGATGCTTGATGACAGAGCCTTGCAGGACGATTCATGCGGGGAATATCTTCCACCTCACACGTCAGAGCCGGTCAAATTTGACATATTCCAAGTACAGTTAACAAACGTAGACGAATCTCCCCAACACGTGACTATAAGAGATCTGAAATTTCACAACGTCTCGCGTGCTCATGAAAAATCGAGAGTCATACGTCACATTCAGATTGATGAATGGCCAATGAAACAGCACGTTCCAACAAACACAGACTCCTTTATGTCTCTCTTAGATATGGCTGAAGAATGGCTGAAAGAAGCAGACGATCCAAAGCGCGTGCTGATACACTGCATAGATGGCGCTTCGCATAGTGGCCTTTTTGTTTCAGTGATGTGCCTGTGTGAGAAGATGAGAATTGACGGTGAAGTTGACGTCTTCCACACTGTTAAACATATCAAGAGACGCCGGTCGCAAGTTGTCGGAAATTTGGTAAGTGAAAAGTTCCGAATTAAGGTACTAAGGTAATTATTTATTTTGTAAGTGATCCGATTGTAACAGGAACTTCATAAATACAAATGAAGATGGACTAAATAAGTGAAGCATATGCTTTTCTTTTTCAGACGCAATATAAATTCTGCCACAAGGTGCTTTGGGACTATATGAACACGCGGATCAATCACAAAGTGAAGGGTCTCACCTCAACATTAGCTAATGGACATGCGCCACACGACAGGGACGACATCTCCAGGCTAAGTTACGACGATGATGAGGCGGATGGCAGGATGGGGACTTACAGACTGAATGGCAATATTAGTCCTATTCCAAATGGGACACCGCATAGCACTATGTATGACACAATGAAGGACAGTTATGATTCGTTTACTGAATCTGAAAGTGCTGTTGATTAACTCGATTGAATTAAGAAATTTTAGTTTGATATGACTGATGGTTTCTATGCAGCTTTACCAGCATTATTTATGGGTGACTACAGTGCAGGGTATATCAAATATACTTGGCCCTCAGTTCCTCTGGTAAAATCGGTATATCCTATTGTTTATAGGGCAATATCAAACAAAATACTCAATTACATGTATTATTGCAGAGCACATCATATCAGTTAGCATTGACGACGTTAAACACACGACAAAATTCAAATATATTAATGAAATTTGAATTTAAAAACTTTTAAAAAGTGTTTTGTGTTAAGGTATTATTTTACTTTTGTATAACTGTTTGACATACATGTAAGTGAAATAGCAATTCTGTAATCTAAAATACTTTTGATGTGAATATTTATTTGAACCTGATGTTGGAAAACTTTGTACATTTATAAAATTTCCATTATACATTTTACATTATATCAATGCTCAGATTTTGATAAAGTGATGGGATTTCAAAGTTTAGGTAGTCATCTGGGTTAAATGCATTATATGCACTATTATATTTTGTACAATTTAGCCTAATGTAATAAAATCATTTACAGAATTAATTTGTTGTGCTGAGAATCTGTTTAGAGAATTTCAAACTATACTTCCCGTAAGTATATATTGGTGGGTAGCAGACAGAATCAATGATGAGGGTAAAGCTTTGGTAAAAAGCACAATATCTTTGATAAAAGAGATTTCTAAATGCTACTGGGTTAAGAAAGCCAAACGTGATTTTCCTATTTCTGATGAACGCATCTGTGACTCCGTAGAATAAACTATACACACTTTTTTATTTTGACAGACAACGACTAATCTATGCCAATACTTGCAATATTGTTAAAACACATCGTATTGCACCAACGGGTCATTCTTTTTATTTGTTCATTAAATGACACCAATAAATCAAACTCATTATTTTTTCGCTTTCACTAATCTTTCAAGATTATTTTCTTTAACTCATTACTGTTAACAAACAAAAAGAAAAACAATATCGTTAAGGTTTATTGAAATCGTTTTTTAATGATCATATGAAAAACGTTTTATTGTCTGGCATAATTGCATTCTACTAGTACATGCACGTATTCGTCTTTGGTATTGTGGATGTCAATATAATATTTTCATACACCAGATATTGAAGAACTATTCAACGATGACAAGCAATTAAGTTAATACACTCATACTGGATGACATTGTTTTACATGTAGCATTCGTTTAATATTTATATAAGTGAAAAAAAAGTATCGCCTGAAATTAAAATTGCATTATATTACCAATAAATCTAAAATTATACATTAAGCATCATGTGTACATAATCATATTGCATTTTGCGCGTGACTACAATGTACTACTACCACATATACTTGGAATGTAAAACAGCAACCCTCTTGTTTTGCCAGTTACAACCATAGCCTTATCCGGCAGCTTTAAAACTGACATGATTCTATAAACAAGTGTAAATATCCACCAACATGTGTGTCAGTTGAAATGGAGCCATCACAAAAAGTACAGGACAAATAGCACCATCCGTACACTCATTTGCGGTATTGCCTTTAACTTGAAGAAAAAATGTCATAACTCATTTCATGTCTTTTTAGCCTGCTCTTGCGCCTGCTCGTTTATTTTCTCTTCTCGTTTTTCTCGAAGTTGTCGTTCTCTGTACGCCAAGGGATTTAGCAAGATTTCTCTTATCTGGAAAAAGAAAGAGATAATAAATACATGGTTTAATGTGGATTATAAAAAAGGTGTAGAGATTATCCTCATTTTAAATTAACCTATTTGCTTTCCTAACAGCTGGGAGTAATTTTCGGTAGCATGCCGAATCCTTTTAAGAGAGAGAGAGAGAGAGAGAGAGAGAGAGAGAGACTTCATCAACAAACAAACCCTTTTGTATTCTATTTCCGTCTCCTGTATCGTCCTGTCATATGCATTTCTCTCCGCCATTCTTTTCGCCATACTTTGACTGATCTGAGAAAGTTTCTCCGTCAGCACCCCAATGTCTCTCTGGATATTTTTCTGCTCCTTCTGTGTGGCCACGATTTCCTTGTGAAGGCTGTCTCTCTTATGGCACATTTCTTCAATACCTGTAGTTTATGAGAAAGTGCTCAATATTAATACCTCAGACCCAAGTACATATAGTGGCAAGTTGTATATGTGTCATTCCAGCTGGAAGTCCTCTAACGCTTTGGCGAATTACGTCATACTTACTTTTGATGAAATCCTTGCTGAATCCCAGCAACTTGGCTTCCGTTTGCTTGGACATTTCTCTGACAGTTAGCTGGCTCCAACGTCATTTGTCAAACTTCATTCAAATTCATTCACGAAATCGTATTCAAATTTACCCGTTCGTCTTCATAGATAGCGGATTTCGTGTTTCCGAATAATCCTCTGATTCTCGGCGCGTTTAGATCATGTGTTTTACATTAAATACATAATAATATCAGTGACTAAATTTGTACGTTATTTCAGTTCAGTTATCTTCAGTTTTCGTCACAACATGAATGGTGTAGGTCTGTAACCACCTCTCCCCAGTAAACATTGCAGTAATACAAAGAAAATGCCTCGAGTCATTCTTAAGAAGTCTCTGAAATAAACATTGTGGACACAATGTTTTTCATCGCACAGCGAAGGGCACATGAAAAGCGCTAATTCCCTTGTTGTTACAAAATCTTTCACGGAGAAGAAAAGGTTTGTATATAATCCACTTGCGACCGGGTCTAAAACCAACACAGTAAATCACAGTGAAAACATAGTTCTTTTCAACTTTGGTGACCGGTTATTGAAAACTCGTCCCCAGGTAAATAATATCGTTTTATTTAAAAAGTACTTAGGGTCTCACAAAGCGTTTTATATTCCGATTAAGGGATAAACCATGCATTAAATCACGCCTGCACTCAGTGAGAGCGTTAGGTTGGCTTAAGGTCTCGAGTTATCAATGATATATTAAGTTCAGGTTCGTATGACTAGTAGCTTATAAGCTTAATGATAATGAAATTGTTTTGTCTGTGTGCATATTGAGTGTTGTAATATTCACAAGCAATGCATATTATGGTATAGGGTGTATATTATGGAAATGGGCCACACCATAGAAAAGAGCATAGGCCATAAACTTGTAAAGAAATATTAGCATTTTATACCACGTACATGTATATACGAAGTTGCTGTATACAAAAAAGATTGGACCAACAATACGAAGGAAAAAGCAACGTCTCAGTTTAATGGAAAAATATTATTAATGTTTATTCACGTTCAATATGATAACCATTTAACAAAGAAAATCAATTATTATTCCACATTTAATGTAAAAACACAAGAAAAATATTTCTGTGAGCAGAATTACGGCAAACAGTATTTGTTTGCTAATTAATACTTATTTTCAAATTTGACATCATTTCAGGCACCAGAAATACTGACATAAATTTTATCTTAGACCTCTTTTATTTCTGGATGCGGGTAAATTAATGAATAAATACACGTAACACACAATATATATACATATATTATTTTTTCAATATGAAAATAATCTTATATATTAATTGGCGCAATTTATACGTGTTTGATATTTCAATTCAGTTCAACAGAAATGCAGCATCGTCTGCCACTATCTAGGAGCCTCCTGTCACCAAAGAACCCATCTTTCTGTGAGCTTTTTTACGTCTGCGTAAGGATCAGGTGGTTCCGGTTCTGGAGGGAATTTTAATATGGCACACGTGACATTAGAAAAGCCATCTGAAAATAAACATCTTTTTACTGTAAAACATAAGACTGAACATTATATTTATAAGTCATGATTTCGTTGAGCCTTTCCTACCTCGTTACCATAAAACCAATTTGTGTCACTCATCTCACATAAGAATAAATAAAAAACACACATTTCCTTAAACTGTTAGGCAATTAATCTGTACAGAATTGAATGGTTGAAAAAATACATTTCTAGGTTGTGTATAAATTCCCCAGATCTCGTACCTGGCTTAAGTGTAAAAACTTGCTCCCAAGTGTTATTTTCCAGGTCGAACGCCTCCACTGTTTTTACCTCTTCATTAGTGTCTGTGTCGCTACCGCCAATCATGAAGATCTTCTTTCCTGTGAGTTTAAATCAAGACAGGGATAAGCAACAATGGTAAAACATACGACAAAATGTGTATTATAGACCATTAAGCGTATCGTTTAAAAAGAAACTGTATAAACTGTATCAATCTACATGCAAATGTCATTTCCCTTTCCTTCATATGGTGCTGCATCGATAAGTCGACTAGTGCAACTTATACCGTTATCACAATAAATAAATAAATAAATAAATAAATAAATAAATAAATAAATAAAAGGAATCTAAAAAACTGTAATACGGATTGTCCGTCACTTACCAAGCACCAAGGAAGCCGCGCTGTGTCTTGGGTACGTCATGGGCGGTAGATTGCGCACCCATGGCGTGATCATATCCACGGCACTCAGCTCTGAGTAGGGCAGTCTGAATTTGAATGCTTCCACTGCAGACAATGTCTTCTTCGATAACTTGTCATCCTGCCCTCGGCTGTAGGTGATGCCTATGTAAATTGCAAAGTTCTGCATAAATACCATGATTTTAAATAAAGTGAATTCTACAATGGACAAACATATGTAGAAAATCCCCTTTTCCCTTATTCCACCGCTCCTCACAAAGATTACCTTTAAAGATCGGCGAGTTTCGTAAGCCCATGCATGGCTACGTTAAAATTGCGACAGGTGTTCCATTCCTGCTTCTCTGATACAATGACATTCCTTCGTGAAATATGCCCACCACTATAAGCCACAAATTAAACTACGTACATGTAGTTATGTATGCCGTAACTTTAAATTCAGTTCAGGCAAGAAATGCTATTCTTAAAGCTGTGATAGACTTAAGAACATTAAACAGAGCCCAGTACCTGTATATGCACATGTAACGACCAAAGCTTTCAGATAATACTACTATACAAGTAGGTTTACTGAATAAAGCTTATGAAATCATACAATTAGTGGAAATGGTTATGCGCAATGCTAAAAACATTATATAATTCAAGTGTTATATAATCGAAGTTTAGGAAAGCGACATCTTTACAGACCTCCAATAAAGTATAATATCCCATCCACCCCCACCATGCAGTGCCTTTCTAAATTCTGTGTCAGTTTCGGTGGGCAGTCATGGTCCATCTGTCTCCACTTGTCGCGTTCATAAACCCTGAATAATCCAAATTAACACACATAAGTTCAGATCTGTTCCACCGGCGCCAAAGAACAGAAATCGACTCCACGCGCATCATAGGGTTACCAGAGTAAAGAGTGATGCCTTGGGTTTCAAAATCAATTCGCTGCCTAAGATTTTTGTAAAGACATTCGAAAAAAATTATTCCAAAAATCGTAAAAAATTACAGAATAGTGCTTTGTTATTTTTTAGCGATTTTAGAATTGTTCACATTTGAAATCTGGATTGAATCTGAATTAAATGACATACCACATATTTTCGTGTGGCACGTCATTATTCCATCCCCCTGAGCAGTACATCTCCTGGCCCATTGTGGCGCATGCGTGGTTAGCACGTGGTCCTATGAGGCCGGACCCTTTTTCCCACGTCTCGGCCCCAGGCTGGTATACGTCACAGCAGGACGTCGTCCTGCCGTCCGTTTTTTCTCTGCCACCTACAGTTCAGAATGAAAATTTTCTCCTAATAACCGCATTGATTAAAGGCTTTACAGGGACACAAGCATGCTGGAATGCGCATTTTGATGCAGAATAGAAAACTTATATTATAGTTATCTGGACACTTAAATGCACATACTGAATATAAATACTTGCATTTACATGTTTGTGAGTGCGGCAAGAAAAAAAAAAAAAAAAAAAACAAAAAAAAAAAAATACCGTTTAAACAGCAGACGCTCATTCAAAGTGAATACACGTCAACCCGAGTTTCAAGCCGTACCTATAACGTGAATCCTGTCGTCAAACACGAGCGCCTGGTGCATGCACCTAGACTTGAGCATCGGTGGGAAGTTTTCCGACCACTCGTCGAGCACAGGGTCGTATCTGCATGTGAATATAAATTTAACTTAGATGCTTTTTGGACCAATTGATTTGATAAATGTTTCCCGTAAACTTTATATACATGTAACCCTACGTTTAACTATTCAATATCCTAGAACGTTATGAGAAATACATTTTGCGTGACATTACATGTACTACTACAGTGTATAAGCGCTGAGATTTATTAGCTTCCAAATTAAGGTTGAGTTCTTGCGCTAAGTTTTCCAAAGGCAACATTAAAATAGGCTGAAAATGAGAATTGATTTTTCAATTGGTTACTCAGTTAAAAAGCAATTAAAAGCCTGTCCAAGTTGTGCAATGCCTTGCTGCGTTACCTTAAAACTCTCTTGGTGTGTCTTCTTACATCAGTGTTATAGCCTCCCGTTATGTACAGTTTATTCTCATGAGATACCACTGCAAAATCTACAAAACTCTTGGTTTGTACCCAGGACTCGGTGATCGCCGAGTTGTCTTTAAACGACGCACATGATTGGTCCAAGACAAACGAGTGCACCAATCCGCTGCCAGAACGGTCAAAAACAAGAAGACGGCTCTCCCACCCGTCTAAATTACTGTCTGTCGTCATGGTATTTGAGGTATTTCAATGTCTGAGAGAAGAGTAACGCTCGCTTTCATCCATAAATTATGATTTTCCAAAGATTGGTCTAAAAAAAATACTTCAAATGTTAATCATTTCATCTAAATTTGCTATTAGCAGTCATCTGTAGTGCGGAGTGAAAATAATCCCATCGCTTGCGAGAAGTTTTGACAGACCTCAATAAACAGTCGGCACGTACTTCTCTTTTGGCACTATCAAAACCATTTAACGCTTGCATTGATCCAAAAATCTGCAGGCGGCTCTAATTTCGTAGTGTTTATCACAGAATTGTTAACCACGAAGTAATTTCCTCGTGGGTTTTCCCAGAATATTCGTTTAATTTAAGCAAGCGGTAGGGGTCTATATTCTTCGGTAACGTTATAAAAAATAGAACCTCAGCAACAGCATACTAAAAGCATCCGGGGTATAATGGGCCTGCATCCGTTGCGTGCATTGTATCCTTTGTTGGAGCACATCGCATTTTTTTCTGAAATCAAATAGAAAAGGATGTAATTATTTTTCTTTTGTATGATGGCAACGGGTTATTGTAAGATGGGATATGCAACCATATGGGGCGGTCTTTAAACTGGAAATCATTTCTTTATGTTAAACACAGCAATCAAAGTGGAATCATTTCTGCGATGGCTTGAAAACAAGCAACAGAAATTAAGTCATCTATTTCTCAGAAGCACAACAGATGTATAATGTATTTGTATAAGTAAGTTAACTTATAAAGAGGAACAAGCTACATTTGAAGCTCACAGAAATAAAATCCACCTTGTTAAATTAGTTTGAAGTAAAAGCCAGCAATATTTACTTTTCTAGTAGTGTGCATTTCATTTAATTAACCCCTGAATATCAATTCGAATTGCCGCCAAATAAAATATTCATAGTGCCGTATACACTGCTGTATGTTTATCTGTATCGGTAGTATGTTTTAACATATTAAAAGATCTAAGCCCTTTGTCAATTAGGTAACTTTAATTCAAAGGCGCAAGGTCTATGCTTAAATCTTGGTCTTGGTCAAAAGATTAATAACGATCGAATTATAGATGCAGTCAAATTTAATCAAGTTGAATTATCCACGAAAATTGAGGAGACCGTTTCTCATGCTACATTTTGCTCCACTGTTTACCAAAAGTCACCCAACCTATTGAACGGTACAATCCCTTCTTTTTGTTTCATCATACTAATCTTACTGAATTATTGTAAAAATCAAGCGACAGGCAGTCAGAAGGAGTTGACTATCTCGGACGCTATCTCGCTACCTTACTCTTTGTGTACAGGTTAACCTATGGACTGCAAGATACTTCATATGCGTACCATACTTGCCTCAACATAAAAGAAATTGTCCATATTCAGATTTCAGAACGAAAATACGTTTTTCGACCAGTTGTAATTACATCTGACTTACCATCAAGTCTTCACCTATGAACTGTCCTGATTTGAAACAAGGAGCTCGCACTCGTCTTTCCTTTAACCTGATCACATTACAACTCTCTGTGTGCTCACAGACAATACACCGTATACTGTGATTGTATCAGAAATCAACAAGACCTATTCAACTGTGCTCATGAAAAATGTATTACCTTAACCGAAAGACAAAAAGCAGTTATTTTAAATGTCACCGCCGTTCGTTATTAAAGGCCAAGCAGGAATCGATCATAACGATTTAATTGGGACCACTTTGAAAAAGCCGGCTCCTTGGTGACACAGTCCTCATGCCATGGTGTAAAAATTAGAAAGGGTTAGTTTTAAAGAACGGATTCATTTGGCTTCATGATTTTGAGCGTTGGACCTACTAGCTTCTCTGAGCCGTCTGTAAGTATAGCTGCCACACCTTATGGTGCATTTTTCTATCTTAAAGAAACCTATATAATCAAATATGAAATGCGTGCGTAGTTAGGGACTTGTTTCTTCGAGCTGTCCGCGCCCTTATATCTTTACGGCGAAAGAAGGGCATCACAGTTGCTAACAGCCATCCAGGGGTAGGCCGTCAGGTACATGTGATACCCGACTCAAGATAATTTAAGTGTGTGACAGATGAAGCAGTGCGCAGATATAAATATTATTCCACTTATGAAAGTATTAATTCACCAGTATTACAAAAAAAAAAAAAAAAATGGTTTATTAGAAAATTTTCGGATCGGGCAATCTATGACCAGTTCATTTTTAGGTAAAAATGGTTCTGTGTTATGGTTTTAGTCTATTAAATGCTAGAAGTATTACATCTGTATTTGCAAATGATTCAGCAACATAAGAAAATCGATATTTTTCGATCTACATATCAATCACAAAAGCCTTTTGAGCTTAAAGCTTTATGTGCAAATACATTTAGGAGATTGGTTAAACGCTTTTTGTTACATTAATTCAAAAACACAAGATTTGAAGCTTTAGAGGAGAATCCAATTAACATCCAGTAATTGAAAACATGAAACTTAATCAACTCCCTCTCTTATTGAGAAGGTCTCTTACGTTAGACGTGATTCCGCCTTTTATCTCAAATCGTCACATCGAGTTAAACCCTGTGCAGATCACACCCTGCGGCTCAATGTAATCTGCTGCCCTCTATCGGTATACCGTAGTCTGTAACAGAGAAAAGCAAGCAGACTTACTCTGAAACCCCGGGTGTTCGGTGGCAGAGTATATATACACATGGATATACTGGAGTACGTGTCAGGGAAATGTTTGCCTGTCAAACTAAAACCGAGCCCTTAATCTTTAACTCTGCAACGCTCCATCTTCATTTATCTGGGTATAAGTTATTCTCTAGGTCAAAGTGTTAAAAAAGGCAAATGGTTTATATTTGAACGATGCAGTACGGAAATACTTAAAGGTAATATCAATTACATTTTCGTATAATGATACTTTGACGACTTTGATCATTTCCAATTCTGTTTGCAGAACTCCCTCTTTAATACTGCAAGGGGAAAAATTGCCAGTTACCTGATGTTCACCATATACAAATAACATTTAACTGATTGAATCCTAATATGATTTATTACAACGCCAATGCCTTGAGACCTGATTAATTTCATGTCGCAGGAACAGCTTTTCAGTAAATCAGATATCATCACATCTTTTCTGTAAATTGGAATTCAACCAGAATCAATTTCTCATTTATATCTGTTACGTTGTGAAAGATGAATAATCTTACCGAGCCGGTGAATTGCTGGTCCAAAATTTATAGTCACTGGTAAAGAATAACCGATTCGGTTGAGATTCGCTAGGCCGTCACTAAGGAGTGCATTCCCGGCTTAAAGTGGGCTTTTAAAGTAGCGCATACTCCACCGATGAGCAAATAGCCACTGTTTACAAAATTTATCAGTCGCTTTTCCTTCAACGGGTCCCATTTTCTCACATATCAACTCCGCTTTATTCATGGTGACACTGTTTAAATTTACCTTTGCTTTAACACACACAAGTCAACCCGATACAAGGGGTGCAGAATGGAGAAACGTGGCTATGAAATCGTAATGTGTTTAAACACGGCGTTATTACGGCTCAGTTGCGGTTTTTAGTGTTGCACTTTAAGTCAATTCTTTTTTTTTAATGTAAAGAAACAGCTTGAGAATAAATTGTCGCGGGAGGAAAGTTACCAGTTACGTAAGAAGACCCAAGCAACAAGTCTTAGGAAGGTAAAATTTGGATAAACTGATTGCTTGTGTGCAAGTTTGACCAGTTTTTATTTCATGAAATCAAAGAAAATCGCTAAAGCAGTTGACCTTTGATGGCGCCATTTTGCAACCTTAATCTCCAGGTATAGACAAATCAATTTCCAATAATTTAAGAGTTGACTTAAAACGAAAAAAAAAAAAGATATTTCAACCACCCACTCTATCACTCTATCATAAAATGACAATAAATTAGAAGTTATAAGATAATGGGTGTGCTTATTAAAAATTCTAACCATTTTGAAAGGATTGTTTCCTTAAAGGGCTTCAATGGCATTTTCGTAAACTCCGTGTCGACTGTGTTTTCAGATCTTTGGTTGTGGTCAAGTACATAGGAGCGCTCATCTGTCGCAATTGTAGTTGTATGACTCCTTGGTTCGATATCGCTCTAGACCCAGTGAACAACCGGATCATAGTTTTAACATAGCAGCCGTTTTAATCATTACGATACAAGTAGAGCTCTGTTTTAGAATGCCATCTTTACACTTTTTAGTGAAAGCATGTAGCCGTAGCAATAATTATTATATATAATTATGAGCAATAATCTTAAGTTTCCCCGATGTTCATAAGACTTCCATACTGTTCAAATATTTTTCGTTGCTATTTCGTTGCTGTTTTAACTGTCGTAGCCCAATTAATAAAATGTGCACCCAGTCAAGAAATAAACCAGAAAAGGTACATTTCGATAACTTTCGATCAGCAGCCATTCCTTCTGCCCTTTTAAATATCATGCTATAATTTTACAGGTCCGGTGGGGTAAATTAGCGCACATGTTCCTATACTTCACTATGGAAGTGTGCGCATGCCCGTGCGTGAGCGCGTCTTTACGTGTGTGTGTGTGTGTGTGTGTGTTTGTGTGTGTGTGTGTGTGCGCGTGCGTGCGTGCTGCGCTGGGGTGTGGTGGTGACGGCACACATACTACATGTATCAACACATACATCTTACATGTGGCCGGTATATTGTACAGGTGCACGAAATGTCTCATAGTGACAAATAGCTGCCAGTGCAATAGCGTGTATGTTGATACAACGTTCAATACAGTACCTGTACACGTCAATAATAACCCCACGCAATTGATACCGTGTTATCTAACATAACATTTATGTTTCTTTAATCCAACTAAATACCCCAAACTATTACAGCCGAACTCACACGCGACAGGTAGAACGCCAGGAATTTGAGGTCGGAATTGACCAGACATCACGGTCACTATAGTGGACTTTACAGATCACCGTAAGGTTCTGTCAAGCAGGTAGTTTAGGACTAGAGAGAATAATCACACAAAACAGCAGTGAACAAAAGGTAAGTCGAGCCAGAGTCAAGGCGGTGTGTTTTCTACTCAATGTGGTAAAACAACGGGAAAAAGTCCCAATTTTTAGCATGAGACCCACTTCGAAAAAAATATACAACTTCGTAGCTATGGATTTAGGAGACGCTGTTAGTGGTTGGTATAAGGAGGTGTGTTCATAATGCAAATAGCGTTACTTAACTTCTTCATCTCATCTTATAGCTGTTGTAACTTCTTTGTCATTTTAATTTGACAGAGCCTGAGGGGTACAGTAAACAAGACCCACTTTAAATTTGAAACGAGAATACGAATGAAAAAATATAACAACTTAACTTGTGCGGGGAGAATGCGTACTTTTTTTTAGTTCTCTGAAACGAGAAATTTGATTGAAGATTGAAAAAAAAAAACAGTTTTCTCGTCTAAGAGCAAAATCATTAGTTTTTGACTTCAGAATGTGAGATCGTAAACAGCCTCATTAATTATCAATATTGGAAAAGTGATATAGCATCAGTCAATAGTATTTTACCACAACCCATCAACTGGCTCAGAGGTATGAACTGCTCTATTGAACTGTTCCTCTTGAGTGCTTATTTAGGATCAATTCGTTTTTTGCGTGAGAAATGCAAGATGGCCTTGAGTCAAACCCTTACGCTCTAACGCTGCTCTATACTTATATCGTTCCATGGATGGTATGAACACTTGCGCTTAAAATCATTCTTGTTGCTTTTTGTTTGCATAATAGCATATTAAGAAAAAAATCTATTCAAATTAAAAAACGACTGAACTCTCGGAAAGCAGTTGTATTAGGAAGTATCAGGATTGTTCTATATACTGATGGAAAGTAAGTCTGTGGTACACGGTAGGATAGGAAAAGGAGATTCTGAATCATTTTGACATTGTATGCGATGTATGGCCACTACGTGCACTGTTACAATATTCTGCATAATTTTTACTATCTGTTCTATTTGACTTTGAGTGAAAGTTGTTAGTCACAGATCTATTTATAAGG
This sequence comes from Lingula anatina, assembly GCF_001039355.2. The sequence continues at coordinate 113,181 of NW_019775603.1, read as the reverse complement.
AATTCTGGTATTTTTGCGATATACCATACTGTCAATCATGAATGCAATACGAAAATAATTAATTCTTTCCTCTTCATGGTAATTTAAAATACGACTTAATGTTAACTTAAACAAACAAGCTGTGTTGGTATACAACACACTCTTACTTTCTCGGGCACGGTTGAATTGTAATAAAATGTTGACTCGTTCACAAATGTAACCATTGACAACGTATCCGCGTAATTGATCCGTTAATCAATGGCCACCCAAACCTAACATCACGTTAAACAGCTGTAACTAAACAACTGTGTAGCTGTTCAAAGGTGTCCTGTGAGACTAAGTTTAAATGTTTTTCTTTTGTTAAAAGAGGTAAGTTATGTTTACACTTTTCTAGGATTGTTTTTTGTTTTTTGTTCTTTGTGTTTCAGACTTGAAAATCTTTGCGCAGTCAGTATGTGCTCATAAGCGCATGGCAGTCTGGCTGGAGTCATCTACTTGTGCAACGTCAAGGAGAACGATTACAAAATTCAGTGAGAGCAGTACGCTTAGATATTCTTGGATGATTATTCAGATGGCATATATATGAGCAAATATTCATGTAAGATAACTTGCTGTGTCAATTGCCAACCATCTGCCATTCAGGCTTACAAGCTTTATACTAAATATGACGCCAAAAAGAGATCGCGGATACCGTCTTAGCCATTATCCCCCACCCTATTCACAGGGGTGACACACTGCGTCACTGGTGATACAATCATTGTCTTTATTTGGTCATCATAGGGATGTGTTTTAGACCTAACCCGGTTTAATTTTATGTTGTGTATCTTGAAGCTCTTTAGACTGAAACCTAAACATTTTCTTTAAATCGTGTGGTGCACATCCACTGGTTGATTGCATTACCGCATACACTGACCTTGTAAGTTGTTTTCTTACACGTGTGTGCTGTTTGTGGGATTGATATAGATGCCATTTTCAGGAGTCACATAACGCCTGTTTCTAGACACGTTTGAACTGATAATAGATCGCTCCAAATTCTCAGGTATTGGTTATCCTTGAACGCTGTAGATACAAGGGTGAGATCTAACAGTGAATGAGAATATGTAGGGTCCTTTTCGTGCTCTTTCGCCCTAAATCTAGACGTGTTGGTAAACATTAGTTTGCCACAAACACAAGACATTTGGTGGACTTTGTGCAAATAGACAATGAAATGCCCATATGCTGGACAGGTGTGAACGGGATGCCCGAGCATGTGTAAAATTCGTCGTGAAGATTCAAGCGAGTGGTACATGTACCCATACTTGTATACATGTATATCCATGTATATATTACGTGCCTCAGATTGTTAATCCATGTTACCTAATATGAAATTACGCCCGATAGGAAGTTTGATCATTCTCTATCGGAAAGGAAATTGACTTCCGTTGATATACACATTTTCACAAGTTTTAATGGAAAAGAAAATGGATAGTAACTGCAACTCAATTTACGCGAATTTTCATTGAAATGTCACGTCTTGGGTGTATACTTAAAGCTAATATTAGCGGGAAGCAACGCTATGACCTTGTGTCGAAACAGAATTCAAGTGTAAGCTTTTATACGAACGAGGTTTATTGTGTTCTGTGTAGAATCACTGTTGCTCTGTGCGTCTAGTGGGGGTTGCCTGGGTTTTATCCAAAATTTACGCGAAACGGCGATTAATTTAAATCAGACATTTAATCATTAAAATTGAGCCAGTGCCTGATAAGAGATTTTAAGACGATGAGAAGTTCCACAAGGATACTCATTAGCAACTGCAAGCAATACCTTTTCTTTAAACAATACATTGCTAGTTCATGTTTACTCCGATTCTTCGAAATTTAATTACTTCAGTATGAGTTGGGACACAACCTATCGACGACTGACAGTCAATTTTAATTGTCAATATGTTCAAAGACTGTACGCATAATTGTCACATTTGCCTTGTGTCCTCAATATTTTTCATATTTAAGAACCGTCTGGCTTGAAAAAATTCATTATTATCCGTTTTGAGATTATTTTAATACTTTGCGTTACTATGTAGGGATATTCATTTCTTTATGGATGTCACATACCTTTGGGTATCAGAACAAGTGAAATGCAGAGAACGCGTTAAGATATTAAACAACGAAAAGGTGACGTGATCTCTTCGATTGCCGACAAGGTATCAAAGCCAACAAAGATTTTTTATTGTACTGTAGTTTTATGCATCTCTGCTTTTTGTATCTTTTAGGAAAATACCTTTCAAAGCTTCTTTAATTGAAAATTAATATGGAGGCTAAGGAAGACGATCCACCCGTAGTGACTGATCAGAACGAAAAAACGCCAGACAACCTGGATGCCAATGAAGATGACTATAATGATGATTTTGAGGACGAAGAAGATGGCGGCACCGCGGAGCAGAGAAGTGAAAATGAAAACAAAGGAGAAACTGAAAATAAAGATGAGGTCACCGAGGGTGAATTGAGTTACAACACTAACCATGTCGATGACAGGGAAGGCACAGAGGATCAAGCAAACACGCAGAATGACGAGGTGGAGAGAAAAAGTCTTCGTGGTTGTGAGAGCACGACTGTTAACAAAACAGGTCTACAATCCGACAATATAAGCCCTGGTTCAGACAGTCCGAGTAAGATGGAAAACGGTGGACTTTCTACAGATGAAGACATCCATAGAAATATGGAAACTCCTGCGGACGAGTTTTTTGCCAATATCCCCACAGATGACAGAGACTACAACAGTGATCTTGACGATGACAAGTTTGATAAGGCCGATGAAAAAAATGGCTCACCAAGACGGCTGTCCCCATCAAAGCAGAGGAAAGACGAAGACACCATTTCTATCATGTCCTCTGTGTCATCTGTTTTTGAGAATGGTAACATTCTAAACGATCTAGACGCAATCGTTGAAACTTTGCAAAATGATAAGGACAAAATCAACTTCGAGGAGACAGCGGAGGATTACAACGGAATGAAAACGAGGCTTCAGTCGGCATCAAGAACCTTGAAGAAATGCGAGAAGTTCTCCAACAAGTTGTCTCGCTCCATAACAACCCTGAGACAATGTCTATCTGATGTCAAGATGAAGGTGAAAGGGGATGCCTTGTCTAGTGAGTCAGCAGGTAATACCCCCTTTACACTGGACGGCGTCCTTTCTGCGTCCTTTCTGCGACCATGAAATTTGACATCGCTGTGGTCTTAATAAGGAGGCACGAGCATTGATTTTGTATCAGAATGAATGCTCAATGATCGGCCAGTTGTCGGCACGTAAAATATTATAATTTTTTAACTCTCAAATAGGGTCGTACTGCTGGACGCAGAAAGGACGCCGTCCAGTGTAAAGGGGGCTTAAGTGAAGGCATCTCCCATTGTTGAGACAACCTCATGAAAAATAATTGATGAAGTTTCTTTCCGTTAGCGTTTAAAGAACGTTACTAATACACGCTTTGATAAGTGATTTGACGATACAGTCTAACCGCATAGTACGTACTGAATACTGAACGTAAAAGATAAAAATATTTTATTGTTAAAGGCAGCACAGCAATCTCGTTTTTTTAAAAAAAAGTTCACCCTATGCAGTAAAATCGCTCCGTTTTTCCCCTCCATTCGCTCAATAATTGACTATTTTTACTCTAGCAGCAAGCAAGGCGAAAGTTGATGCCGCAAAAGCCGTTCTTGCCCAGGCAGCCTTGGACCTCACAGAAGCCATTAAGGCGGCGGCGGAAGCAGAGGTGGTGACAGCCGAGGCGTCGGTCGCGGCAGAAGAGGTAGTGCGCGAGACAAAACACGTCGCTGATGCTTTAAAAGATATGGAAAATGCTCATGAAGAAAATAATAAAAAAGGAGATGATTCCGACATGGCAAATGGTTTTTCAGACAAAGACAATAATGGAACGGCCAGTCCTAATCCAGTTGAAGATGATGCTAGTGGCAAAGAACAGCAGGGCCAGGATTCTCTGCGAGATATCGGTATAACCTCACAACAAGAGGAAAACATCCATGCTTACGATGAAGTTGAAGGCGAATTCGGTGAGGACAAAAACCCAGACGAAACTCCACGTTCAGAAACTGAAGACGACACGACGCCAAGATCCGACCACGTGTTGAGTCCAGCACCGGAAGGCACAGCTGAGGATGATGGTACTCCAAGGGAAGCTGGGAACGGTGACCAAGACAGACTAGGGGCTATTACACCGTCACCACGCTCACCTGATCATAGTCGCCCTGTGACACCTGCCATCACGGTGACGGGACCACATGCCATCTTCAACCAATTCACGTAAGCAAAATACTATTTCCGTGATAGCATATCATTTCTTCAGCTTTTTGAATGATTTGTTTCTTTTGTTTCCATTACCGGGCAATATTCAGTGCTCTTTTTACGTTGTTCTTTAATGCTATGCCAGAAGAGTGGGCCTTACAAAAAGTTTTGACTTACAATCAATTGTGAAATGATCCAATATATATAAAAAATTCAAACGTTATTTAAAAAGTGAGGTTTTTAATTTATAATTACAGGTGATGACCGCGTAGTAGGCCTACCGGTTCTCCTAACAGTGATCTTTCAGTACTGGTTCATTTAGACACATAGGGGAGAGCGGGGTTGGTTGGAACACTTTTCACCTTTTTTGCGATATCTCAGCAGTCAAAGCTTTGGGGACAAAAATAAAAACACTTGTAGGGGATAATTATATGCCGCACTCATCTATGAAATAAAACATCAAGTAGGTATTTTTATTTTAGAGTAATAAATACTCAAAGTTGCCTCTTAAAACGTTCCATCTCACCCCACCCGCGGGGTAAGTTGGAACAGTCAGTGGGGTGAGTTGGAACAAGAGGGCGAGTTGGAACGCTTGCATATAAATTCAAAGTATAATTCATTTTAAGAGTAGGTTTATCTATATTAATTTCCCAACAAGAACGTATTACCTTGTATTCGTATCTCCATAGTTTGTAAGCATTTTTTAGGTTTATAATTTGCTTTCAAATAGTCTTTTCGATATATAAACCATATCCAGTTACACTTCATTTCATAATGATAACAAAAGTGGTGTAGTTTAAGAGAAAAGAAATTGAATACTACATAACCTATCAACAACAGTATGTTAGACCTACAAATGAAAACTGAATCTCTTTCAACTAGACCTCAGAATCAAAATCGCAGTTCTGACATATGCACACTCGGTCACCCTAAATTAGTACAGTCTTCATGTGACCACTTTAAACAAACAATGCATTTAACCCATTTCTCTTTTGGTCGGCTGTTACTGAACGACTCCCCACAAACCAGACATGGCCACTCTTCTAATTCTGACTCAGAATCGCTGATCATTTTTTATTTCCTATAGTTTTTCTTTACTTTCTCTATCGACTAGAAATGTTTAACTGTTTTTTATTTTTGTTGCACTTGTCCTTTTAAATTTTGTTGGGCTTGGTCTTTTCTTTTTCGAGTAGCTCTTTTTCAGGTGTGTCAGTTAGAACTGCACTGCATCGTTTTCTTCTTTTAATCTTTGGGCTGCGACGGTGAGCCCAATTATTGCTGGACTTGAGCTGTTTTGGGGTTTTCTTAAGTGCGCTATAGTGTGCTGTAGCACCTCTTCCGGTGAGGGCAACTAAGATTTCAACTGAAACTTTGCCTAAGTTACGAGGTGAATGTTAGTCTTTTCTGGCGGATTTTGTACTCTCGTTCACTAAACATTAACAGCAACCACCAACCCATTACACAAAGCATTTAAAACAATATTGGCAGAATTGGTGTTGTATAGTTTATCCATAACGTAGGCTCTCAGCTAGAATATTTTCATTTTGCCGCGAAATGCAGAGTAATAATCGACATTTTCTTCCACTTCTAACAGAAATTTATCGCAAAGAGTAACAGTTGGCATGCAGACCCCTTTCGACCAAACAGCTAGCAACTGCATTTAACAAGCAGTGACCATCCCCCCTTGTATTTTCTACAAGCATGTACATTCCGGCATCTTGGAGATGTTCTACCAGCTGGATTTCGTCTCCAGTTGGAGTTGTACTGGGTTACTACATTACTACTCTCTTTAAAGTTGAAAATAAAACATTTAGAGAGATAAAAAAAAAAATGAAAAGCACCGTGCGGGGTGGGTTGGAACACTCCTGACAGTGTTCCAACTGGCCCCATGTCAAATGTTCCGACCAACCCCCATGACGTCATGGCCTACTTATGACACTGTACTTCTTTAACACGTGGGAGGTGATTAAAAAAAACTACAGCTTTTTGAACATAAAGGTGGTCCTAAGCGCTTTGCACAATTTCAGTGATATAATCCTTATACTTTGGTTTACAGCACGATGAGAGTCAAAAATATGAAAACTTACTTCGAGTAGCGAAAATGAGTTTTTTTCGCATAAAACTTTTACTGCATTTTCGAAACTTCCAAAGGTTTACCGGATGAATGGCCATACCAAGTGACATTTTTATTCTGAATGAGCACATGATCGGTCTTGTGGTTTAAGAAATAAAGCCAATGTTCCAACTTACCCGCGTTCCAACCCACCCCGCTCTCCCCTAGTTGAAATGCCTTGTTTAACATAACGTAATGTATACGAACGAATCCAAGTAGATAACATGTGTTTTACCTTTCAGATACAAAAGTGACACAGAAGACTTTGGCCAGGGTATTTGTTGTATAATGAAAGTGAAAGAGTTTTCGTTAAAAAAAGACGATATACAGTGCGCATGCGCTAATTTTTTAGAAGTGTCGTCTCCACTGGTTGAAAATGAAGAACTTGTAAGCAACATTGTTGAAATCACCTTGTCAGAGGAAATTGATGAATTCAAGGTATGGGCTTGTTCTTCGTTCTTCTTAACAACACTGACTCGCCTTGACTTCACTCTCTATTTTGCAAAAAGCAAAAACCTCTTGCATAATTTTAACTACATTAAATCAAATTTCTCAGAATGTACGAAAAGTTCGTTTATACTAGTACATAGGTAAATTGATGAAATACCTTTTAAACTAAAATTCTACTAAATATGCGTTGTGTGTACGTGCCTCTTTGCCATTGGTTTGTGTTCATACTGTTTGAACACTGTTTTTTTTCTCCAGGAGGTGACCATGATCTCTCTCCCCCACTGCGCCCCCAGAGCAATGCCAACGCGAGAACTTGTGATAAAGATTCTGCAGGATACCGCATGGACAGAAGTTCCCAGTGAGGACATGGTGTGTACAGAACACAAGGTAAGCTTTTACAGACCACTGTGTTGGCGGACACAGAGATCCAATGGTGGGAGTAAGGAAGATGAGTGAAAATAAGGAAGATTTCTCAGAAAATAAATTGCTAGAAAATTTTTAAAACTTATATATGGCCTCCATAGACAGTGCGTGAATATCTGCTGTTTGATTAATTCGTTTAAGCTCATTTTTAAAACTGCATAGAGCACTGAAATTGCCACGTTGGTACAAAAAACTTAAGAATTTTGGGGTGGGGTGATTACTTAAATAGCCTTCATTTGCAGAAATCATGTACACCTTTGAAACGATCCCTTCGTGGCCATCTTTATCGTAGAACTACTGTAAATTTCATAAGAAAACATATACGTCGTCATCATTTTAACTGTTGGGCGGAACTTGAATCCGAACTCCGAACTAAATAAATACACATGCAATCACTACAGATTAACATTTTCTCGCCAATATGGCTCTAATTTTCATGTACTGTAGGACATCCGATTCCTCGAGGGAAAAGTTGATCGTCTGTCTAAAACCACGCTGGCAGCAGTAGTCACTAGACCAAAGAGGGACCGACTCCAAGTGGGCAAAAGAGGCGGCAAGCTGACATCTACTGTGGACAGCAGGATATACATCAACGTCCCCAAGGGTCTGTTCAAATCTCCAACACAGGTCTATTTAGAAGTAAGTGCATTCCATAATATTGTATTTGAATTTTCGAGAGATAAATTCATCAAGCGTAGAAAGTATTTTGGTCCAGATGAAAAAACCAAGAAGATCCGAAAATCTGCTTCAGCGACTTGAAAATATTTTGTTTCTAATGTATTATTGGTCGAGTTTATTTTACACTTAAGCGTTGTGAGCTTTAAGATGAATCAAATCCATTGCCAAAATGGTTTAGAAGACCATGAATGCTAAAGCCACAATACAACGCTGATTTTCAGGTTCAACCACTAGACGGCGCTTTGATCAGTGACTTCAAATCACGTGCCTGTGAGGACGATGCCTTCATATCTGCCAGTGCAATAATGACCATCAGTTTTCAACACAAGCTAACCCAGCCAGTGCTACTCAATCTACCCTGTCCCGGGGGTATTAAAAAGAAAAGACCTCAAACCAGTGGCGTCAAGGAGAAACGGTCCGCTCCGACACGTCCAACTACGTCCTTTGGTTTTCGACAGAAACAAGGTAGGCCTATATATGCATGTTGACGTATTATATTAGTATAACCGCTAAAATTATGTACAAATAGGTTTCCAAATGAGTTTGCAAAATCCGTCAAAGATCTGGTTTTTTTCACATGAAGATATTAATTTAATACAGTTTGACTGACAAAGGTTTGGAGTTTTTAAACATGTACTTGTAAGTAATCTGATAATCAGCCTTTTAAAAAGGGCGGATTATCAGATCGAAAAACTGTCATATGCCAATTTTACCTTATCAGTTCATTTGAAACGTACAGTACAAATTCTGCGTATAATAATAATAATAATAATAATATTTCAAAAAATTACTTAAACTTACAATGACCTCCCTCAAGAATGGTTCATTAATTGAGCTTGTTTTCTTTATTTCACCGTGTTTTGTTGCAGATGCGGACGACACTACATTTGTGTATCTCTTAACACAAAACGAGCATGGTGGTTGGGTCTTGCGGGCAGACGCTCAGTTGAAACCCTCGACCATCAACGACCAGGTAGCAATTGAATGGGAAGAGACAAAAGAAAGGTAAAAGGAGTGGGGATTATGGTACATGTAGATTGCTTTTATGCAGTTATCTTGATGGCATGATCGAGTATGTACATGTACACGCGCATAAATGGAGACAGCTACGACAGCCAAACAGACAGATTAACAGACTGGCAGTTGGGCGGATTGACAGACGAACTGCTATGGAAATATAACATATAAAAGTACAATTTTTTAAAGAATGAGGAGAAAATATGCAAGAAAAAATAGATGTATTTAATCGATTCGAGCGTAAGAGCGTTGCCTTTGTTTTAACTTTTATGTACGGTTATAGGCTAAGCATTTCTTAAACTTCAACAATATTTACATTTGTTTTTATTTTTGCCTTTTAGAATCCTCCTTTTACGATGTAAAAAGATGGATAAAAAGGGAATGGTCCCGCGAATAGAAAAGCTTGCCAAGGCAGTGGAATCGTTTCTCTACAAACGCTACGTAAACTTCATCGTGCGACAAAAATCTTCAGAACCAAGAAACATTATAATACATCCAGTTCTGGCGAACAAATCCGAACGTTTCATCAAAAAATACGCCGAAGATGGCTACGACGATGGACCAGTAGGTGATGACGTTGCCGTTCATGAGGGCCAAAGGTTAGAGATTAAATTCCGCGGTAATCTCCAACCCTCACCAGACGACTATCCTGACTTGGAGTTTGTTTACAATACTGCCTTGACCGAACCGATCACATTCAGCATAGCGGAAGTAGAAAAATTTGCTCAAAAAAGTTTGCCAATATATAAAGGATTTATCCAGTTGTGCTGCCTACAGAGTGAGGACGGAAAAGAGGAAGATAATGTATTGACGGAAGTATGCATGACTATTCCCAAACCTGAAACAGAACCACCTGCCGAGGTACGCAGGGCACCACTGGAGATAAGAACCGATGGTATGAGTTTACCTTCTGAAAAGACCTTTCTGTCGTTAAAAATGTTATCACGTTTGTCTACCTGTCTATCACTTTTAAAAAAATTTCGTAACATAAAATCAGCAGCGTTGTTTTCTCTACATTATTTTATTTTCAATCATAAATTTTTGTTACTAGCCATTTTTCAACGTTCTTCCTTCATACTGTATATTTATGTGCAATTCCGCCCTCAAAGATAACTTGGAATGAGATTAACAGTGGTGCACAGGCAATCATAGTAACGCCTGAAAACGGTAGGCCCTACGCAACGGTTTCAAAGTAAAAATTGAAGAAAAAAAAACATGTACAGAATCACTAACCGTCGGTACGAATTTAAAACAAGCTTTATCAAAATATTATGTAAATGTTACAGGACCAGTAAACAACGACACGCTGAGATGGTTGGCATCAGAGCTGGCGACATCTGGCGACGAATGGAAGAATCTGTCTCACTATCTTCGCATCCCCAGAGCGAGGCTGCAAGCAATACAGAGAAATTGTCAGGGAAAGGGGAACGAAAGTGTCATCTTCGAACTGCTGATGACATGGGTGAAGAAAGTTCCTCGCGCAAAGGACAAGGTAAATATGTCAGTCCTTCTAACCAAATCGTGGATTTGGTCATGGGGATTGAAGCACCATTCCCACATCTTAAGGCTTACACAGAAAATGAGATCCGCTTTTTTGTTCCTGGCACATCGATTTTATTTCAGTATTATTACTCATATAGCATATGTACCTAAATTTTAAATGTGTCTACTGTAAAACCTGTCTAGAAAGTTTTAGACCGGCTCGTTAGTGACAGAGCGTGGGTCTAATGCCAACTTGTTAAGCAGCTCCTTGATTTTTGTTTTATTCTATTTTTTTTTAAATCACTATTATTTCCAGGCCCGTAGCAAGAGGGGGGGGGGAGGTTCGGGGGGTTCGAAAGAACCGCCCCTTTTGTCAGGAAAAGGTCCATTTTGGGTAAAATTTTATCTAGGTACACATACATTTTATTGTAAAAGGTCCACTTTTTCAGAAAAAGAATACCCTTTTGAATTTGCTGGCAACAGGCCTGATTTCATTCATGTATTTAAAGATGCATACAAAGTCAATTTTTTGTCACAAAAACCAACCAAATGCCAGCATACAGTTTCAAGTAGTATAACTAAGAGAATTACCAAAAGGCATTGTTTAATTTTACCTGAAAATGTTATTTGAACGGATTTTTCTGCTGGCATTCTAAGCTGTATGTCAATGGGACAGGAAAGTAGGTCACGAAAGTAGGTTAAATTTACAACCAAAAATTTAAAGAAAGGAGCAGTCTAAAGGTCTTTTATGGCTGATCGAGTGATCTATTCAGTTTATCCCTTGGCATGTCAAATTTATTTGAGTCATATAAGAATCTGGTAGAAGTGGTTTACATGTGTACTGGGAATCCACGCTCCACCGATGCTCGGTTCGTATGTACCTTTAATGAAAAAAAATAAATTAAATATATTTTGTGACTTTAGGCTGCAATATTGTGCTCGGCGTTGTTGCGGTGCGGGCGCCTCGACCTGGCAGAAGAAATGAAAGATCACGACATAGATTTTAAAGAGGAACGAGCCAGGAGCGCGAGATGTGAGTCTAATTTACAATAAGCCACTGTAGGCATATAATATAATATAATATAATATAATATAATATAATATAATATAATATAATAAGGGAAATGTTGTTTGATAGGGAATTAAATGTTGAGAAGCCATCAATGTTAAAAAGACATTGTACAATATCTCCTTTAATTTTACAACCCAGTCGCTAATATTTCGTATTTACTGTCAGCTGCCTCTCTGGAAAAGAAATTCAAGAGCCTCTCTCGAAGTGAGTCAGTGGTTTCAGAATGGAAGACGGTCGCCTCCAACCTACACTTGACGACGGCTGAGATCCGCGAAATCGAGGAGGACTATGAAGACGAGAACGAGCGATGTTACCAGGCGCTACAAAAATGGAAAGAGATAGATAGCGGGGCGAATCTTGTAACCTTGGCGGAGACACTGAGAGCGTGTGATTTGGGCGTCGCTGCAGGTAAATCATCTCATGGAACATTTTAAAATCTGTGTTGATTTTAGAAGCGTTTGATGCCCGTCTTGTGTCAAGCCTTCACTACTAAAATGATGCCAGGGAAACATAATGTTACCTTATTGATTAACACTTCTTTGCCTTTAAGCTCATTTTGGCCTTCTTTTTCTTTTACAGATTTAGTTGAGATGACTTCATAAGAATTCTGCTCAGTGGGTAAAGGAAAAAATAGAGGGGAGAAGTTTTGGATCAAATATTTTCAACACAAGTTAAAGAGCACAGAAACTGCAGGGGGACAGATATCCATACGATCAATGTTGAAAAATAATAAAAAACAAACTACTCGCAAATAAGTCGTATAGAGAAGCACTTCTGATCTTTTCATTTTGGTTAAATGCAGATCACCGATAGACGAATAGTATAACTGAGATTTTACGACGTTGGATAAGAAAACTAAGTCATTTTGCGCCACGTGCGTTATCGCAATAGTCGCATTCAACCATATCTCAATTAACGCAATCGCTCCTGTTGCAAGTAGTACACAAGTTCTCAGTCTACCTCGCCCCCTTCACCGAGCCTCCTTTTATTTCTTGGATAGTGCACATCGATAATTTTTTTTACCATCATATTGGTCGTAATTTCCAAAAGATGACTGTTTGCCGTAGCAGAGGTTGAGCCAGTACATTTCGTTGAAGTCTGTGAAGTTGTAAAGTTGATCTTTAATCAAAATCAATAAAATGTGCTAAGGCTTCATCAACGCTTTACCAAAAAGATGTTTTATGATAAGACTATTAAGCAATATGAAAATTGCTTTAAACATCATATTCAAAAAGTTTTCATCTTTGTACATTTCTTGCATTTGAGATAAAATGGTATATTAAATAAACTACACACCAAGGAAAATTTACAGGACGTATGTCAGATGATTTAATATTATAAATCAATAAATGAATATATCACAATTTTGATATTAGGTTAAAATAGAATTTATGTATGCATTTTGCATTGTTGGGTACATGTTACATGCTGGGTATACATAATGATTCAATATGAACAAAATGGGACAGCATGCACATCAGTTATAAGACCAATGTTATAAAACCAAGTGCAATTATCTGTACAAAATACAAAGAAAATTTATTTTTAAAAACATTGAGGTGAGAGGGTGAGTATTTATATTCTTATAATAGTATATTCTATAAACTATTATAATCAGGCCAGTATTAGTATGGCCAGCAAAGGAAACCATTATAGCAGTACACATCAGCTCCTTATGTACCTTTTAAATACTTTACTTCACTGATTGAAATCTTTTTATTATTACCTGCAAACAATTCTTTGTGAAAAAATGCTGTTAAGATAATTGCTGCTTAACAGTAACAGAAAATCACTTTATTTTGCTTTTAGTTGCAATTAATATTTTGATTTTTGGTAACAATTGTAACTTAACATTATGAAAAATATCTATAAATCCTCCATAAATATATAAGGGAAGAAACAGAGTATAAGTAACAACATCATTAGATGATCTTTGTGATCAATGCTACTCCAGCAATTTTAAGCAAAGATTATATCAAATTCTCTAAAACAATTGAAAATAAACATTACAAAATGAATGAAACTTTGTATCCGCAAAAGTACATGTCATCTTTATAGTAAGCACCACCTTTGAAATACCTTGACAAAGTTAAACTGCTCAGATAAATTAAGGAAACTTAATTTTGTAATAATCTTCTGCAGGGAGGATGACAGCTCCTCCAAAGTAATCTATTATCCAAACTGAATTTACCATCAGCTCATAGATTTTCCAGTCTGAAGATGAAAAAAAAATGATAAAAAATGAATCATAAATACAAGGATCTTGAACATGAGGATTTGGCTATCATTACTGTTGATCCTAGCCCAGAGGAATTATGTAAAAGAAAAGGAAAATGGACTAGGACTATATTAAAAATTCATTACATACATACATACAGGGTTTTGATGTGAATACACAGTGGCAGATTTAGGGGGGCGTCAGGGGGGTCCTGACCCCTCCTTCGAATTCTGGAAAAAAATCACATCAATATTCCCTTCTTGATATTAGAATTTTGAAGAGCTGAATCATAGTTCTAAACTGCACCAAATGGCACCGTTTGCCTTCCAAAATACTGAACCCCACACCAAGGGGGCAAGGGTCAGCTATGAATCTGAGGCCTGTCATTCTTAAAAAAACTGGACCCCCCTCTTCAAATAATCCTGGATCCCCCCCTGTTGCAATGTGAAATTGTGAACATTCTATACACAAAAAGTATCACTCTACACATTCTAAAATGGCGTGGAAAATTATGAATAAAATTGGGGAAACATTCTTCCTTACTGTGCCCAACAGGCCAGTCCTTCATCTGCGGGTGCCTGGCAAACAGTGAGGTTTGAGCAAACATAACATCCTTAGGGTCTACTGGCTCCATCTACAATATAAAAAAGTCATTTTGTCACGGCAAGGTGCAAGCAAATATCACTGGAATCTACAGGGACTATATTCAATATATCACACATAAATGTATGTATTTTCAAACAAAGTAGTTTTATGAGTCAATCGAATAATATGCAACTTCTGTTGCACCTTGGCATAATTATTATCAGAGAAAAGTGGCTTTGGAAAATCCCATTTTTACAAATCCAACAAAATCTTCTAGCCAAATTCTTTGAACCAATGGCATGCTACGACTTATAGGTCAAAGTAAATTACAAGTATTGTAGGGATAATCACACCTACTTTTCCTGACAGAGTAATTTGGGCACATGTTGGTAGCTCTGGATCCATTCCTTGTTTAGTACACAGATTACTTTCTGCCTCAGATAATGTCAGGGAGAATGCATTGTTATTCTAAAATTGAGAAATTAATCGGGATTATCAAATTGCTACACTATTTTATTTTTTCTTCTTTAATCACATCTCTAAAACAAGAATACTCCAATTCTTACTGAAACTTTTCAACTGTAACAAGAAAAGCACAGCAACCACAGAGGTGCATACTTAGGTAAGAACATTTCACAATTCTATGTAATAATTCTGTATCACAAACACAAATTAACTACATCAATTGTAAAAAAAGACCCCAATGTTTGATAAATTAACAGAAAAAGATTGTACCTTCACCATTCTATAGACAGTAGACATATCAGAGATATAAAAGAATGGCCTTCCTGTACTCTTGTTAAGAGGGCCATCAGCAAACGATTGTAGCACGCCGAAGGGAGTGACGTGGTCTCTCTCCGAGATGCCTGACAACACGCCCCAGTCAGCGTAATGTGCTATATAGCGGGCTGAGAACAATTGTATTCCATATAAATATTTCAATTTATTCAAATAAAATGCAATATTTATTTCTTGTCAAATTTGAATAATTATAGCACAAATGAAGATGGAAAGTTGAATTTGCAGTGGCAAGAGATTTAATCAGTCTTAGGTTGAACATAATAACTATGACTCCACAGACATATGTTTAAGTCCTTCTTTAACCAAGAACAAGAGAAAGCCAAAATGAAAAAACAATAAAATGAACATAAATCAGAAGAACATTAAACTGTACATAAAAAAATTAAACTAAAACACCCACCTGTTAAAGTCCTATTTCTCCATGATGGGGGAGTAGGCCAAGTAGATGATTCTTGTGCATAACTTAAATCCTTGCTCCCGTTTTCTTTGAATATTACTTTTCCACTGAATACCCAGCTGGGACAGGTAAGACAGCAAAGAAAAATGACTGCATGTTTCAGGGCCATTATCATAGTGGTTTAGTGACTGGAATAGAAAAAATATTGCAGCTTGTGAGCTGATACAGGGCTTTTAGTTATTATGCTGGTTTGAGCTGATACACATTACGTTTTTAAGTCATATCAAGTACCAAGCTTTGGACATATAATCTACAACTGCAGTCTGTTCAGTATATGTGCTTTGAAGCCTTTGACGTTGAAACCAAAGTGCTTCCAGGCGCAGGCCTTTTGAGATTTTATATTATGCTATATGGCTATATGGCTTACTCACAGGCAGGCCTGACACAGCTAATATGGTTACAGCTGACAGGTCACAGTGCTGGTCACGACATATACATACAGTGTACGTATGTGGACGTATAATCCTTACATGTACTTCAGCCACGGCAGTGTACTGTAGGCCTACGGGTAGGCTAATGCGCCACCTAAAATCAGTGGCTCCATAAAAAGTTGCAGCGATGCCTCGAGATCTTCCCTACTACTATTGCACAAATGTACTCCTATCAGTTCACCTGGTCCACGCGCCTAAGCTGACCCGCCATTGCAACACTACCATCACCCATTTCTCTGGACATGTGTGTCGAGTAGAGGAGAAACTTGTTATCTATGAACAGCTGTCAAGCGTCTGCACATGCGCGAAAAGCACACTTTTTGGAAATAAACTAAAAATGAACTTGACAGAGCCTGCCAGTGTTCACTGTTTGGTTGATTTGATTTAATTTGCTTTCCAGGGACGGATCCAGGATTATTTGAAGAGGGGGTCCGCGGATGCCCGATAGGAATCAATTTGTAATCTCGTAAAAGATTGACTTTTTAAATTTTAGTTGGCAATCATCACAGCTGGAGTTTTTGGTTATTATTGGAATCATCAACAACAATTAATATAAAACGCACTGACTTGCTATGCAGAAAACCATCATACTTGACCTATTAATCACATGCCATAGGCTAAAATTGATTTTTTTGTAGATATTATGTTACTGTCTAAAACACGCCAAAATCGTCTGCGTGACCTCGTTCTCGGCACGACGTTGTGCTCCTCTGCTAGTTGTCTGCATTATCGTTCACAGATTATCTTCCTTTTTAATTCAATTAAATATGATGTCACTCATGCAATCATTCTTACGAGTTATACAAAATCAAGAGAGATGATCTCCAAAGAGGGAATTACTTTTAGTACGCGTATATTGATAATTTTGTCTCTTTTTCACACAGTACACTTCAATAAATTTTACACTGCCAGTACCTACATGTAGGCCTACATGTTTTGGTTTTCTTCGTACCTAAGAAGTTGCAGACTTCTTGTCCACCCCAAATGTGGAATACACATATAGCCCAGGTGCTAACATGTGTGCCTCGATTCTACAGGTAGTGTGCATCGAAAGGTTCAATTCGGGACACAAATCAGCTCGAGGCAAAAGTAGCTGGATTTACAAGATGCACAGGTGTGAAAACAACATATATCTGTATTATACTGATAGGCCCCATATCTTGGGTTATTTAAATCGACAGAGGTGTGAGGCGTAAGCTACGCTGGTGCATGAACAGGTTGGACAGGTGTAAAAAAAAAAAAAAAAAAACGATGTGAAATGCTTCAAAGCTTTTTCTATATGCAGACAGTATTGTAGTTAAAATTTCCAAAGTGAGCAGAGCCGAAAAACCTGGCACACCATGACTTGAATGTCCTCAAACGAGTCCTTGCGTCACTCGATTTCATCGCCACCAAGCGTGTGTATCTCAAACTACATTTGCACCTGTATGAAGGATCTGTCACACCTGGCACCAAGAAGCATCGTACGTAACATCGATTAGACGCACAACCTTGAGCGCACGAAATCACCCTGTCTCCAGCGTGTTAAAATGAACATACAACCAGCGCATGAAATCATTTCTGAACGTGTTCAAAACATTTAATCTCCCTCCGGTATGCGAACACACCCAACATTTACTTGCGTACTCGAGGCATATATACGACGTACACACACTGGACAATAGAAGTGTCACCCCAACTGAACCAATACATTGGGGGAGGTAAATGACTGTGGAATGATATGCTCCTGGTATCATTTTATTAACCTCAAATTTTACAAAAGACACGGTTCTGACTGAACAATTCAACTGTATTGATATTCTGACATTGCTTATATTCCGCCTCTTCAGGCTAATAACTTTGATTACTCTGATTCAGGGGGTGACACTTCTATTGTCCAGTGTGTGTAAGAATACCTTGTGTTTTTCTGCGTATGTGCAACTTATTCATACGTTGGTGCTATACGCTAGGTGTGACAGTGCCTTAAGAAACATGCAAAAATCAATAAATTGTAATTAAAGTTTTTTTTAGAAAATAGTCTATAATGACTTTTGGGCACATTAATTATAATTTTAACCAGATATCCCTTTGATTACGACATACCTTTAAACAGATGAAGTGCGACAATATATCTAATAAAAATGAAAAACGCCAATTTCTACAGAAATAAGCAAAATTCCCTGCTACATTGTAGTGTTGCACAATGAAGATACCGTGTATACATGTACAGTACATTTACCGGTAGCTTACACAAATCATGAACGCCGAGATATTTTATTGCAGCAGGAACTTGAGGGTAATCGACTGTTGCATCATGCACAGGGACATGTCACCCTGGGACATGTGGTCATTCGTTAACTAATTCATGGTATGGTGATATTTAGGGATATTCGGACCACGCTGCGCTGATAAATTCTCTGAAGTTGATGACTCCCCAAACCCATGTTATGACCGCTTATCGCAATCACAAAATGAGACCCAGTCTGGATATTGTTGGATAATGACAAAGTACTGTACTAAGCAGAAAATAACCGGAAAGTATACTAAATATTCAAATGAACATTTGAATGAAATTGCATATAAAATCGATAGTTATAGCACATCAGAAGAAAATACAGACCAGTTGAATAAAGTGAACAGGGTAGAAAATATTACTGAAGAGAAAATCTCAATACATGTACGACACATACGAAGCCAGAATATAAGTTCGCGCCCACGACAAAATATTACCGTATGATTTTTTTCCGGAATTCGAACTTTTAAGGAACAAATGCAAACGGGGTTGCAGAAATTTCTGCTGGCGATTCTCACTGTCGTATCTAGTAGCCGTTAACGACTGATATTGTTATCGGGCCGTCACTTTGGCATGACACGGTTGACTATTAACCAGTTATATAACCTAATCATTATATGTGGTGTACAACACATTCACATATATCATATAAGCCACTGCGTAAACAAACTGTTTTACAAACAAACTTGTCTGATTTTTCATAACATTGCGGAACATTGAGCAAAAACGCACCACTCTGTAGTACGTATCTATGTACTTATGTATCTAAATCAACTATTAATCCAGGCAAACGCAGATCGTGTGGTTTTTACATTTTGGAATAAATATATAAGAGAGATATCAAATTCAATTAAAAAAGTAAACACTTATATGGGTATATCGTAGAAATCTATAATCAGTGCCTATATTCAGTATGATTGTATTTTCAAACCTCGCTTTTTTGATAAATAAATAAATAAATAAATAAATAAATAAATAAATAAATAAATAACACTCACCAAATCTTCCGACGCTCGTGTATTTAAACAAAATCGCCCACAATACCGCTTCGTTTCGTATAGGCCCCGGTCGTGCTTTGAGTGTCAGAAAAGAGTCGAACTTCAGGGACAGGTGACCCGTTATCAAAGATCAAACTCGCGATAACGTCGTGGCTGCAGATCTGTCGCTGGAGGTTGTCTTGTGACTCTTGCGACATAAAATATCTGTCAATGGCCTCATTCTCAAAGCAAGATGTTTGCACTACATTATGCAGCATGACGTGCCTAGCAGTAGGCCTACGTAAACACCCCCTAATTCAGAGTAATCAAAGTTATTAACCTGAAGAGGCGGAATATAAGCAATGTCAGAATATCGACACAGTTGAATTGTTCAGTCAGAACCGTTCCTTTTGTGAAATTTGATGTTAATAAAATGATACCAGGAGCATATCATTCCACAGTCATTTATCTCCCCTAAAGTATCGGTTCAGTAGGGTTGACACTTATATTGTCCAGTGTGTACTGGTAGTACACTGACTAAATCATCACAATGTGCGTCAAGATTCAAGTTTTTTTTTATTTAAATGCAAGGTCATTTGAGGTTAGGGCTATCATACACTGGCCGTGGATAAGAAACGCGACATCTTCCTTTTATCCCATTATATTTTCGGGTAAATGTTGCCTGTTGTTCTCTGAATCCGCGATAAACTACTATAAATAGCTTATGTTGACAGCAACTTGAAAACAGTCCATTATAACTGCGAATCTCGTGAACTGTCACTATGGAAGCATTTGTCCTCATATTGGGTGTGCATGCACTTAAACGCCCGGTGTTCGAAATAATATACCATTTGTCTTTTAACGGCGTTTAATACTGTTAAAAAACAATGTTGACAATAATATAATTTACTTAAATATGTTTTATAAGGCCTACCACCCATTGTCTGTGCAACAACGGTCACAGTATAGAATACACATTACTTAGTATATAATGAATTAAAAATAAGTTAAGACATAAGATTAAGACATAAGATTAACGCCTAATTTGATATACAACAAACTGCCCGAGTCGTTTTTCATTGTCTTTTATGATGCATATGCCTATTATGAAGGGTACCCAAGAAAGATGGGAGAACGTTTCTGTGACTACTATGGACTGAAGTCACCTGTGACAGGTATCCTTTGCCACTGATACAAGACGTTCTATACTCGGTAAGTGACATGACCCAATTTAGTGTCATCGACCTTATAGCTGGTTACTGGTAGTGTCCAGTGGCAGAAGAAGATATTCCTAAAACCGGAGAAACAAACAATCTCTGGCTAATTACGTGATGGTGCTGTTTCAAAACAACATGGTGCTGTTTCAAAACACCAATCATGACTATTATTATCGTAACTGCGTTTCATTTATTACATTTTTCATTTCATTTCGTTTTATGTCCTTTATGTTCAATTAATAGTGGCCTACCTCCCATTTTTTTTTTGTCTTGCTAGAATTAATTGCGATAGTTGAGACAAGTATATCGATGCACAACAATCACAATGACACATATTGATCTCGCAAAATTACGCGAGAACACCTTGACAACGTAAACAATATGGAGTACACTGGCAGCAGTTACGAAGGAGAGTACAAAAATGGACGGTAATTACACCTTTTCAGAATCTTTTGAAAGCTGATTTGTATTTTCATATGCTGAAACACATGTCAGTGTCTAAAATGTGTTTTCTGCAGTATTTGTTCCCATTATTTTGGCATCCTAACCCCTGTGCTGGCGACTGACTGACCGATTATACTATCATTCGAAGGGGAAGCAAACAAGTCTTAAAGGCATAATCAGAAGAAAGAATCAGTTTCTAATTTTCTACAAGTTAATATAACAATGCTAAATTATAGCCAATCAGTCGAAAATGGGAATTAATGAGTGTGTCACATCAAAGTATCACCGGGATTATCAGAAGCTCATACCCCAGAACATGTATTTTGGCTCATATATGTATATATGTGCATAGATGCTCATAATTAAAAAAAAAAAAAAAAAAAAAAAAAAAAAAAACTGAGTTACTAGTGCACTTAGCTTCAGCAAATTATCAACTGGAAGTGAGTTTTATTTTATGTAAACGGTTGTAATATTTTTAGGGAAGGATAGAGAAAGGGTGTTTTTTTATTCATATCTTCCTTCTTTAGCACCATGGCGTGTTTCCTATGTAGCGACCAGGTGTCTCTCCTCTGCCCCACTTCCTGCTCAAAAGCTGGATGGATCTACTGATACTGGAGGTAATTTTATGACCTTAACACCTTTCTCTCAGTGACAGATAATGAGATTTGTTTC
>NW_019775603.1:80962-91101 GCF_001039355.2 Lingula anatina | reverse complement strand
AAAAAAAAAAAAAAAAACAGATAAGAGAAAACTTCTTTAAAATGTTTTGCGTGTTTTTTACTTAAATGATTTCAGTTTAATACTCTTTGTCAGCTTTCCCAGAAAGCATTTATAAATTGTATATGCATTTATTTATTCATTTATTTACTAGTGTTATAGTAAAAAAAACTTGCTGTGCTGATAGGACACCTAATAAATATAATTGTTTTTGTCTTATATGGTATATTTTATCTCAAATTTAGCAAACTGATTTTTTTCCATTAAGTATTCCCATGAAATAATTTCATTACTTTGAGTCCCAATTTATTATAAGATTTACATATTTCTATTATATAACCAGTGCAATTACTTTTTTTTCAGTTTGGAAGGAAAGGGGAAATACACTTTCCCTACTGAGACCAGATATGAAGGTGACATGAAGGATGGTATGTTCCATGGCAAGGGGACACTCTTCTTCCCAAATGGAAGCAAATTTGTGGCAGATTGGGAGAACGGAGTAGCTACACAGGTGGGGAGTTTTTTTAGATGTGATAACAGTGCAGCTTTACTGGTACAGTACATGCAGTAGTAGATTGGTTGCCACACAAAATCATGGTATTCAAGCGGTGGCATGAAAAAAAAAAAAAAAGGAAATTGCAATGCTCTTGCCTTTTCTCTTAGTATGTATTTTTTTCTTGAAATGCTAGCAAGCACTCTGCAATGTAAATAAATAGACCAATGAAAAGAGAGAGAGAGAGAGAGAGAGAGAGAGAGAGAGAGAGAGAGAGAGAGAGAGAGAAACATAAATAGAAGACTTGACGGTTATAATGCTAAGGAAATATTAGCACAAGGTGTATATGATGACCCCATCCTCTTTTTCTGACCCTGTACAAAGTTGCACTTGTTAACTTAACAGAAATATCAATAATTCATATCAGCCACTTACAATATATGAAACTTGTTAAATTTAAATACAAGATGTAGAATTTAATTGAAATTAAAAAGCAAGGTACCAGTACATGTAATGTAATGTATTTTTGACGTAATATTGAAACGTAAAGGGATAATAACTCTTCACATAACATCTATATCTCACAATAAAAACATTGTGAACAACTCAGAAATATAACATATTCTGTTATACCACAAAAACAGCAGTTATACTATTATTCTGATATCTGAGCTTGTCTTTAGACCACATGACTTCCAGTGATGGCTATACTCTGTTATAATCTCTTAAGAGATTATAACAAATAAAAAAAAAAAAAAACTTTTTAGAATAAAAAACCCAGTGACTAACTTTGAATGTAAAAATGGATTCATTAACCATTGGTAAGTATGGGAAAATTGTACAGTGTACTCCAGGAAAATTCATTTTTTGGACAAAACAAAGAGTTATTATCCCTTTAAACTTCTTAGTATTAACTTGCTTATACAATGATTGTACCGATTAAAGTAATGATGAGCAAATGCTGGAACAGCATGATTACTTTGTTTTAAAATACAGGAGATTTTTTCTTTGTTTTTGTTTTTAGGGCAAGTACACCTTTGCTGATGGTCTGGAGTTTGATGAGGAAGACTGGGAATACTGTGATGGATATGACAGGAGGTTTTATACAGAAATTTGTAATGGACTTCAGCCTGCTGGTATGCCCATTTCAATCTTTTTTTTTTTGACATTTTTTTTTAGGAAAACTGCTTCACACAGTTAGTAGGATGTTCATATTCTTCACATCTATGTCCCTGTGATCATTATAAATGGAGTAAAGCCACTTCTTCCAAAGTTGCCACTGATATTTTGGTTTTCCTTTCTTGAGATAGACAGAATCTATAAACACATTGAAATGTTAATTTGTAAATCATTAGGAAGAAGGCCACACTTTTTTGACTGACAGATGGAGATGTATTTTCACCTTGATAAGACAAAACTAAACAGATGGAGATGTATTTTCACCTTGATAAGACAAAACTATCTCTTTTTTAATTTTAGGCCGATCTCAACTGACGAACAGAGTTCCACCTAGGGACATACCCGAGGGCTGTTACGACTGTGGGGACGGCTTTTATAACCCAGTCACAAGAGTTGTAATAGACTACAATCACAAGTTTCTTCGAAATGCAGGTGAGGGTTGTCAGGTCCAAAACAGGATAGAAGGTTACAAAGGCATATGATCATCACTTAATTCTACTTATTTATTCGTCTTTGCTTCTTTAATTATGGATGTCACCCTGTTAACTAAGGCATCAGGACCAACTGTTGATCATTTGTTAATATAAGTTTATTTTTCCAAGATATCAGAACATAACATTATAAACACCTGATAATCTTTCTTTTCCAGATGATGATGAACATGACTGGATAGTGAAAACGTGTAGAAAGGGTTGGGATGAGTACGTGGGATATCAACAGCCAAAGTATGAAGCTTAAATATATCATCATGGTGCAATGACTCATTCTGTATAAAGACTCTTTTTGTAATTTTTTTTTTTTCTGAAGAAATAAAATTCACGCCAAAGCATGGCAGACATGTATGCTGAACTAAAGAATATTTAATTTTGTTCATTTTAACTTTATTATCAGACATCATGCAGGTAACTTGTTTTATATGTAGCATCTGTGGTACAATTATATTGTCAATACTGATCCATCATCAACATCAATTATCCTTTAATTCTTATATCATTATTGCATATCCATTGGCCTAAAAAATTTAACTGTAAATGTGTAAATAAAACCATCGTAATCACAAACTGTTCTTATTTGTGTATTTCTTTTTCTTGACCTGTAAATATGTTAAACCATGACTGCATTATATCAGCCATACTAAAGTTATGGCAATAATTGACTCGAATATTGGAATGGCTATTAATGGAACTGAACGGGATCGCTGCAGAAAATTGTTTTGATATTTAGGTATATGTTCTTGTTGTAATAGGTCCTTATTATTACTAAATATGCCCCTTACCCCCAGTGTTCACTTATTTAAACGAATGTAACCTAGTTTCACTGTTATACTATCCAAGAGTTTTGACATAGTTTTTCCAATATTTCATCACTTACACAACAACTACATTGTATGTATTAACTACTACAGCACATGAGATGCATGACAATTAGACCATGCAATCACCACAAGTTTTTGTAACGACCTGTGTTACTGAGAATCAGGTTTTACAGCTTAGGCCTGTCCTTCAGAAGCAGTTAAAATATGACAATTACAATAACTGCAGGGACACCCCTATCTCTTTTCTAACAATGACATTCACGGTTATGATGACATCAACAATTACAGTAACTGCATGGACACTCCTATCCTTTTTATAACGTCCTCTGGCATACAAAACACTGGGTTAACACCTCTGATCTGTCTTTCTCCCAGCAGAGACAGTCCTGCTATGCCAAACAAGGTGTGAAAGGGATCCACCTGGAATTACAATTAGAACATAAATATATAAATACACTTAAATTCAAATTGAACTTATTAGAGTATTTTCATTAAGTTTTAATTTTAACCGATTCTAATATGTCTTTTAATATTTTATTGTACTTACACTATAAATATGTGTGTGTGTGTGTGTGTGTGTATGTATGTGTAAGTATGTGCGTGTGTGTGTGTAAGTGTGTGTATGTGTGTCTTTAACCACTATCTTCCCAAGGTAATTTTTAAAAAATTCAAATAAGGTACATAATTTATTCATATAAATGTGACCTGAATTATGTACACAATATTCCACTAACCATATCTCCTGGCCTATCTGCAAACCCTCCTGTCTCTTCATCTTGACAGGCCAGTATAAATCTGACCAGTTTATCCCTGTCTATCCAGTGGAGTCTGCCTATTATCTTCAAAGATGCTAGAACCCACCATGAATAACATACGTCGGGCAGCTTCTCTGGTCTACCTAGAATGAAAAGTCAAAATAAAACCATGACATAAAATTCATCTACTTGTCTCTGATTTCAGTAGCCTGCTTGAAACCTTTAGCAAAATTATGACCTTTCATGAAACTTGAAACTTAAAACTTCCCCTTAATCAAGGTATACACAATCCAAAAATACTGAGAATACTACAACTTAAACTTCTTCCAAAAATTTCTTTTTTTCATATATAGTCAGAATATAATATAATATACAAGTCTCTATCTCCATTAAAAGAGATACTCGAATTAAGTAACTTAGAACTGAAAAATGAATGTATAAATGCTATTGCTAATTTTGTCATTGGTTTTGGCTGTGGTTTACCTTGAAGGGATAAAAGAATAGTAACAACATATCCAGGGAAAACAATTTCTTTTTCCTATATTTACAAAGAGTGCCTTTTTCAGACTACCCTTTTTGACGCCATAAGTCATTCTCACTCCACACATAAGGAACCTACCATTTAAGCCACCAGAGGGCAGCTGTCTCTCACACAGCCACCAGCCCAGCATGTCAGCCTGCACATGGTGGAGTCTGTTCAATATGGACAGCATCCCAACACAGCAGTAGATCTGAGCAGAAAAATATATACACAAAGTAATTACCCACCTTAGATAAATTAGTTAAAGATAAACTATCCACGTTTGAAAACGTCCCTTAGTCATATCTTGAACCCAGTCTCCAAGGTCATACTTCCAATCATTTAAACTGCCATGTGTTGATCTGTTAATGTGATTGCATTCAGTGAGAGTCCCCTACATATTACCATAGTTTCACTGTGAATGCAACCTAAGATGCACCATGTTTGGGTTTTTTGTTCTCAGAATCTCAAACATGGAAGTCACATATGAATGGCCAGTTAGTCAAACAAGGTGTCTATTACTTACTTGTCCAGAGTGGGATTCACTCCCTGGTCTACAGCCAAATCCACCATCAAAGTTCATGCATGAGAGCACATAATTGACTGCCTTGTCAACATTGATGGCATCAATCTTTTTCTGAAATAGAGTACATAATCAAAATAATTGTAATACTGTATCAAATCTTGATTTAGGATGTGATTGAATTAACTAAATCAGCATTCCTCATTTCTTAAAAAAAAGAGTCAGAATGAGAAATACAGGTTGAAATACTACTTGTACCTAGTCATTTTAGTAAAAATCAGTTTAAAATGCCAATCCTGTAATTTTTTTTCACAAGACGCGACTCACCAGAAGTGCTAAGCATGCTACAGCACAGAAAGAAAACCGTGTATCAACCTCACCTGTAAAACAAACCAGTATTGAATGTACAATGGTTTAACAAATAAGTGAAAAATAACTGAAAATATTAAAGTGCCTGTACCTAAGTTATATCCACTCCACCATTTGACAAACATTTTGAATTCTAAATTGAGCAAAGTACCACGATTCTTTCATATTTGCAAGTGAACAATTAACCTATGTGTGTCCTTTGCTGGAAAACATAAATTTTGTGAACTTAATAGGATAGCTGCAGAGATATTATTGTAAATAATTTTCTCCAACTTATCAATGGAACACCATTAAAAAACTAACCTGAGGTGAAAACTCACCAACTGGCAGTTTTTATCCTAAATATGATAATTATGAATTCAACTTCAAAAAAGTATGTTTAAATGTGGCCAGGTATTATAACCCTAGATTTTAATACCCCATTTGTCCCCATAGAAACTGCCATCTGGCTGCTGCAGGCTGGATACAAATTCTATTATTTTTTCTACATTGACAGAAGACACTCCATCATACAGGGATAAAATCTGGAAAATAAAACCCAAATAGCTTTTAAATGTTTGCTATTAATATTATTATTTTGCTTATAAAACTGAATTATAGTCTACGAGCACAAATTAATTGTTAAAAATGGTAAGAATTAATGAATTCAAAACATGTTGCATTTCCTGCACTGCAAGCTATCACTCAAACTCCTTGACAAGATGCAATTTTGATACAATTTTGAAAATTAATTCATTGTCAAACAGAATTTTTATTCCAAATATGTTATAATATCATCTAAACCGCACAAAGTGAAATTATATAAGAGATGGGGATCACGGCCGATACTGGCACCAATACTTGTGTAAGTAAATAAGTTAAAATTATAAACTCACCTGGACTGCACTTAGTGTGTATAACAGATGGGGATCATGGCCAATACTGGCACCAAACCCACCACACTCGTGTTGGCATCCTTTGACAAAGTCCAGCACCTCTTCCCTGCTCATTCTGTCCAGACTGCCCATCAAGTCCATCACGGTCAGCCCCCAGTATATGCCACTCATTCTCAGGTACTCTGTCATGACGTACTCCTATGATTAGAAATATATGCAATATTATAGTCACATGGATGATCATAAATTCAGTGAAAAAAATAATTATAAAAATTTCACAAATTGACAGGACTCAGAGACCACCACCAAGGGAATATTTATTAAATAGTAATAAAATAAAATGAAATAGAATTATAAGGAAAACCTTATACAGTTGGGATTGCAATCACTTCTATTTTATATAATTTACTGTCAGTCTCAAAAATTTCATCAAAATATGTGCACTAGTACTTTATAAGATCTTGCCCACACAACAACAACAACACACACACACACACACACACACACACACACACACATACAAATCTCCTTCAATGGTGGAAGAATAAAATATCCATAAAAATAAACCTTCTTAAAGCACCGTGCATAGAATTTATAATTTATAATTATTGACATATAATGTATTTTAGCAAGCATTGCATATATAACCACATACATATTCATCTTTCTTTGCACTGTAAGCTTCTATGTAAGCCACATGTTTATCCAACAGCAGGTTCTGGGGTGCACTGTCTTTTAACTCCACATCCTTGACTGGAGTTCCCTGAAGGTGAAAGAAGACATATTATTATATGCAAAAAAAAAAAAAAAAAAAAAAAAAAAAAAAAAAAATTAAGGTCTTTGACAGACCTCTCCTCTCCATGAATCTCTCTCTCGCTCGCTCTCTTTCTCTCTCTCTCTCTCTCACACACACACACACACACACACACACACACACACGCACACGAAGATCAACTAAAGCTATTCAGTGGTAGATGTAAATGATGTTACTGTAATATGATGAGCACAGCAATGGAAAGTTTTCCTTATATATATATATATATATGTCATTGTCATTGCATTAATAGAAATTTCATTAGAAAATTGTGTGTGTGTGTGTGTGTGTGAGAGAGAGAGAGAGAGAGAGAGAGAGAGAGAGAGGGAGGGGGAAAGGGAAGCTTACCATAATTAGTGCTGGCAGTGTCACTCAAACCTCTTTGTTCACAGCTACGACCAAATCATTCTAACACAATCTGTAGAAAAAAGATCCCCCTCTAGTTGCAAAACATAATCAAAATTGACCTAAACTTGGTACCAAGTCGGGGAGAGAGGTGGGCAATTGCCTCGGGTGGGGAAACTACTCTGTAAAAATGCTGTATGAACGATTCCCTTGTCGTTAACTAGGAGACCTTTAATACCTTTAAAATCCTAATGTCTGCCAAATTCTGATTTTTATAATTAAGCCACACGATAAAATTAATTCAATAAAGTTTATTTATACGTTAAGGTCAACGTGATGTGTTGTACAAACCCCGAGTTACTTTGTAGGTAAGACACCTTCAGGCTGCTGTGTCTTGTCTTGAGTACGAATGGGAGTTTAATTACCATCGATGCTGCCGTTTCCTTATCCGCAATATATTATGCTTCATCGGACTTACCCGCCAAAGTGGATTTCCCCGGAAAAATAAGCAGTATTCTAGTACTCAAGAATCATTTATCTATCCCTCTCTGCATTTGCATTCGACCTTTGATAAAATTTGTAAAGGCTGATTTTAGCTTAAAATGACCGGCCAATCATTATAACATCGATGGTCGACCTTTTATAGCTCCAATGGAAATATCAATATCAGGTATCATTTTCACGCAGTGAATGGCAAAAGTTAGCATTTCGGAGATTTTGAAACCCATGAAGTGTACCTACCTTTATTCTAAAGTTTGGTGAAATTGGGAATGTCCATCTAAGAACTAAAATAATAATAATAATAATAATAATAATAATAATAATAATAGGTCCCTAATAATGGTAATATATAGTAATAATAATAACTTCATGCATATTGAAAGGCATTAACATTCTGAGCAGTTTCTATTTGTTCAGAATTCAGTGCAGTGGATATAGTTTATCATTTTGTCACGCCGGTAATGCATGTAACTTGACAGGGAGTCCCCAATATTAGACAGTCCGCTATCCATTCACATACAGGCAAGCCTCGCCCTAAATTTTGACCCACTTAGGCCAGGCTAACCCTAACCATTATTACTAAATAGAGGGCGTACTTTCTGTTACACGGACACCCGTTTTCTTACAACGGCAACAGGCCGATGACTATGGAAAAAACGCTTTAGATGTAGCAGGGGCTATGGATGTCAGTGAAACTGTTTACTGGCTGATGGTTTTAATGCCAAGTTATGTAAACGTAAGGATAACTGCATAAAAATATTATAAATCATCAAGTAAATTTTATAAATTCAGCTACTGGCGTACATAACAAAAGCGTTCGTGCATATATCCGTGTTTTATTACATGTACAAGTACATGTATCATATGGCAGGGGTAAATGAAGATTATTTAAACATGAAGGTGACACTCGAATATGATGTGGTCCGATGGTAGAATATTACAATACGGACATTCTACATGAAATCCGTGCAAGTTAGATATTATATCGACTAGGCCTAAACTTAATAACGTGATGTGCATTGTATTCGTCATACATGTACATGTACCCCCCCGTACCTGTGTCTATTTCGGTAGCATATATTTCATTTTTCTTCCCGTTTAAATAAAGTGGCGGATTTAGAGGGGGAGGGGGGTCAGATCACGCTTATTTTCCCCTCTTGGAATTAGAATTTTGACTAGCTGATTTATAGTTCTAAACCGTACCAAATGGCTTCGTTCGCCCTCTAAAATACCCAAATTTTTGGAGCCCTTTGATCTTATCCCAAGTTTCCCGTCTTTTCGTTTTATGAGTGTAAACTGAGCGAAACGTCATAAACCACTCCACCTACATGTACAAGTGTTTTTGCAAGGTTTGTTACAATGTTCGCCTATTACTAAATGCCATTGCATGTAAACCTCTTAAAGTGAACTAACTTTAGTTTTAATTCTCCGAGTTCCGAATAAACAGCAGTTGGTTTCGCAGAAAAATAATAGATTTATATTTGAGAAACGTAGCGTGAGATGGGATGGGATAGGTCGATCTTTAAAAATTCATCTGCTCTTTGATATAGGGGAAGCTAAAATAATATACAAAATTCAGTTGTGACACTATAATTTTGTAACGGACTACCACTAACGCACAAAGGCCACACCAATGATAAATTGAGTTGTAGTTTTCAGGGAAGAAACTGGATGAAACTATCAATAATGAAGTATCAATAATGAATATGACATTTTGAATGATTCTCAGGCACGTCACAGACTCTATGTATTTCAAAAGTGGGCATAAATTCTACATAACTGCCATGTTGAAAAAAATTCCGTTGCCAATATATAACTTGCATAAGGGACAGGACATAAGCAAATCAGATGAGAAAAACATTTTCTTTATTTGGACTGTTGTAAGAAAAAAAAGAGAGATTTGCAAACATAAATTGCATATAACAGGAAAACATCAACAACTTATTCGTGTTTGTGCATTTGGTTTTGTTTTTCCATGGTAATAAAGAAATGTTTTTATGCATTTGCACAAGTACTGCTATTAGGATAGGGTCTACTTGAGTATGAAGTTTACTTAAAAATCATTTAAAGCGTATACAGTAAAATGAAATTCTATATCCATGCAGGTTTTCATTTTCATATCTCAAATTTCAGGATTTTATTATCATCATTACAATTTTATTTTTATTTATGTAACACCTTTATGAGCTCCATTAGTTTTCAAGATTCTTAGTTGTTTTGTACATGTACAGTGGCGGATTTAGGTTTCTGAAAAATATTTCACAACAATATTCCCCTCTTGAAATTATAATTTTGACTAGTTGGATGATAGTTCTAAACCGTACCAAATGGCACCATTCGCCTTCTAAAAGACCAAAAATTTTCGGGACCCGCTGAAGGGCCCAATGGGGGTTGGGGGTTGGGGGGGGGGGGGGGGGCCGCTTCCCCCCCGCGGGCCCCCCCCCCCCCCCCCC
>NW_019775603.1:33833-80674 GCF_001039355.2 Lingula anatina | reverse complement strand
AAGATTTTTTCTCTGAGGTTTTTGTTAGTAATCATGAATTTATTTCTCAAGTTTCAATTTTCTTGAAATTATTTGACACTACTTTGCTGTTATAATGAAAAATTGCAAAAATCCAGGATAGCCCAAACTAAGTTATAAACTTTATTTCCAGGGAGATTGGCAATGTTAAACAAGCCAGAACACAGTTTAACAAGGCAAAATCCAGGATGCCGTATAATTTACTTACTATGCAGCTATTGAGCAGTTTTGATTATTTCTCAGGGGAGGCTGAAAAGGCACTAGAGCACACTCATGTGAGTTACACTAGGCTGGGGGGGGGGGGGGGGGGGGGGGGGGTCAGCTTCGCCTCCCCCGGCCCCCCCCCCCCCCCCTCAATTAATCCTGGATCCGCCCCTGCATGTATATATTAAGTTAATGAAATTATTCTTATTAATATTAAGTATCGTGTGTCTATATGCTTCTTAACTGACAAATATAAACGAAATTAAAATATTAGTGAATAGTTCTAGTGTGTGTTAAGCTTATCCTGGAAAAAAGAAAGTTATTCAAAATTAAAAACCAGTAGGCTATTCTTTTTTAAAAAGTTACAAGCTGTGGCTCCGTACTGTCACACTGCTTACAACCTTATTTTTGCGTATTATAATATTGAAAATAGTATGTCTTAAATTTATCCTGAAAGAAAAAAATCATTATTAAGAAATCTAAAACCAGAATTTACAAAACTTTAAGATCTTTTTGCTCGTGGCGCTGCCACTATCTATGTCTATAATATTTTATTCTAATGCATTATAAACACTATAGGCCTATGCTAAAATGATACTGTAAGAAAAAAAAAGATTTTTAAGAAATTTAAAAACAAAATTCATACAGAGCTGTGGCACTGCAATAAAAATCTGTCTATTGATTGTTAGTGCTGGAGAGTCCATACATTTATGTATCAATATAAGGTTGACATACACTGACATGCATTAAGCGGATCGCGTTGCATTGTGGGACCGTTCACGTGAAAACAACAAAACTGTCAACAATGATCCTGCTGCACTGCAATGCTAAGATGGCGACGAGGAGGGCGGGCGTGAAAACTGGTGTGATCGCTATACTAGCTGTGGGTGCGGTCTTCGTGTTGGTATTAAGAAAACAAAGTTCAGACCTGGAAAAGGCAAGCTACGATGACCAAATTATAGTGGGTAAGGCGGCAGAAGAAACAACTCAGAGTCGTCGCACAGAAAATGTCCCTTCAACCGCAGGTGCTCGTTTTGTATATCTCATTCAAGGTACACAGAAGCGCAAGCTTCCCCAACTTACTGAAAGCCAAGATAGAGAGATCATCTGGCTAACATTCAAGGTTAAGAATGGAGATTTGTTTTATCCTAAGACAACTTGGACACAGGGAAGAAATATTCTTCTACGCGAGGCTGTGGGTAGGGCGGCTATGAGACCCGACTCCGGCTATCTTTATTACATATTCTTGGATGATGATTTAGAACTGAAGGTTATAGACGACAAAAAACGATGGTGGAAAGATAATATCCCCGCCACTCCATTTGAAAGGTTTGAAGAGTTTCTGATAGATTATGAACCGGCGGCGTCGTATGGTCCTTTGCGTAAAAATTATGTGGACGTGAATTCGCCAGTGAATATAAATTACAATTTTGACGCTGCATTTACTGCGTTTCATAAACACACTTTGTCAAGTCTCCTACCCTACATGGAAGACCTTGACAACGAATCGTGGTTCTATTCACAGTGGTTTGTAATTCTTTTGTCCACTATGTTGTACAATTCATACCGAGTGCAATGTAATTCTATTCTGGAGTACAACTCCCGGAGTCATTACGGTGCACGTAAATCTGATGAAGTCGAATACAAAGATGCTTTAGATTTCAATGTACCGAACAAATATCTGATGCAAGCATTACGCTCCGACATAAGTGTAAACACCACTTCCAGCCCAGAATCAAAATCTCTTAAACAAATTTTTGGAGAGAAGCCTCATTACTGGCGAAGTGAAGGGACGGCTAAGAAGAAAGGAGAGATGGAATACAGATTGTCGACAAAATTTATTTTAGAAAACTTTAATCGGTCACATCCCCTAACTAAAAATATGCTAAAGTGGCGTCAGATGCCTGAGGTGAAACACATACTCTATGGTAATAGTAGGTCATATATAAAATTTTCCCACGAGCCCAATTTTATACCTGATACTGGAAAGCCGTTTATCTCATAGAAATGGTTATAATAGTAAAGTGATTTTCATCAATCAACAGCAAATATTGAAATTGTTTACCTCTAATATTTCGGTCTTTCTAGAGCATTTTCAGAAAGGAATGACATAAACTATTTTAATATTAGCTGTCGATTGCAGAAAATCACTTCACTCTTACAACATTGCACAACTGATGAAATTCTTCTCTGATAAAAAATGATTGCTTTTCAAATGTAATGTCTCCGTTTAGATACAAACATGACAGGTTATTTATATCCGACAGTTAGAAGATTATTCTTGGTGACATCCTTTGTCTTCATTACACAAGTTGATAGTTATACTTAATCTAGTCTGTACAGTTCTCTGATATTTCATACATGTAGTTTTTGTAAACAGGTAGAATGTCTATCTTTTGCAAGTCACAAGTAAACAAACATTGATGAAAGTAATAAAATTATTTTAGATAATGTTTTTGTAAAACTGATTTTTGTGGAACTCACTCTCTCTCTCTCTCTCTCTCTCTCTCTCTCTCGTTAGTCCTGAGCCAGGAAACAAGGAGGTGTCAAGTCACGGGTGGACAACCCAGTAGATCGATCGGTGTCTAACTGAATATGAATTATATAATAATCCTTATGAATGCACCCCGCCCCCTTCTTAAGTTTTGTTCTCTAGTTTGCTGCACCAAAACGAAATCTTAGTGCCTATATGGAGGTATATTAATGCTTTTTCCCCAAAGTATGAAAGCCATTGTGTAGGCCTACGCCACGATCATGTGAAGCAGTGGGTTGCATCATGGTAATTGCCTGAACGCACTTCTTTTGTCGTAGCATTTAGTCCAGTCTGGTACTTCTTCTGTTATCCCACACCCCACTGCGTCTCAATGCAATTTACATAATATGGCAATATATGCCTCCCTGGTTATATAATGGTAGCCAAACCAGCATTTATTAAAGGTGATATTTATTCAAGATGCATGTAGTGGAGTGATTCTGTGCGTGCCGTCTCCGCAAAAAGGGGATCGCAGGATGTCTACCAGCTGAGATTAGTCGTAGAAATCATTATGTCCCCATGAACCACCTGCGACCAAATATACAAATATAAATAAATAAAATAAAATAAAATAAAATAAAATAAAATAAAATAAAATGTTTGGGATGCTGAATGGTAGTTTTTTTATTTTATTTATTTATTTATTTATTTATTTATTTATTAAAGAACATGCTAGTAAAAAAACAGTTCTGATCTACACCCATACTTTATTTGCAGTCTGACGTACAGTGTATGGATAAACAGTTTTAGTGGTGTACATATGTGGTTACCATTCTCAAAGAGAGAAATATGAATAAAAACTCAGTTTTCTGTTTCTTGAATTGCAGTCTTCAGTTCACATTAAAATAAATGATTCACTTTAAGTAGCGCTCGCGTGCGTGTAATGTCATATGGCAGGTGCTTGCATTTACATGTACTAGCGCGCACGTCGCAATGTGATATTAATTAATATTATAAATTACACTAGATCATAAGTTTATCTTAAAACTGTAGTCGGAGTATACTCTGAATGAGCCTGTATCGGTCACACGGTGCACAATCTAACAAAATCTACGTACCCTCCTTTGTCAAGAAACAATGTATAAAAATGTTTTTTTTTCACTGTTGTGGAGCACAGCTCGCACAACCCTTGCAAAAACAAATATAAACTACATGTATATATTTTTCAATCAGAATAATTGGCATACTTACCTCATAATGAGTCTCCTGCAATATTATAAAAATACTATAACATACTATAAAAATGTGAATTCCAAATTTCATTTGAATGGAAAACGCATAACCACTGTATAATTCGTCCATTACGTAACTCAATAAATCTGTGTCAGACACCCTAAAACCCCCTTTACACTAGACGGCGTCTTTTCTGCGTCCTTTGTGGGACCATGAAACTGGCATCACTGTTGTCGTAATAAAGGAGGCACAAACATCGATTTGGTTGCAATATGAATGCTTAATGATCGGCCAGTTGTCGACACGTTTTAACTTAAATGTATTATTATTATTTTTTGGGGATAAGGAAAGGACACCGTCTTGTTGTTAACTCATGCGCGCGCATAATCACCAGAACTATTTTGCACCTTCTATATGAGAATATTGGGTCCTCTCAAGCAGACGTGAAAGTGCACGCAAAGGTTACTGCAATTTGAGGAAAGCCTTTTAAAAGCGTCCGCGTCGTGATGCGATGGATCGGGGCGTGTGTGACGGTCAGGCCATGCTATAGCCTAGTGTAGGCCTATGTAATTAGATGTTTGAAGTGTATCAAGACAGAGGCAGGCTGCAGTCATCGTTCATTGAGTGAGGGTACCGGGTACGCTGACCATAGGCTTTAACAGGTAAGAAAACGGCGAACTCAAGCCCAAAGCAGGGCGTTCTCTCTTTTGATCTCCCTCTACAATATCTGTAGTATTGAAGATGTTGATAGTTGTTACTCTGTCTAGGTGAATTGACTAGAGTTTCCCTATGTAAGTGGACGAGCTTGTATGGACAGGCCGACTAGAGGTTCCTAGGATAGGCCTACACCCAGGCTATTAAATGCTCACAGATATAAATATAAGATGGATTAATACTTGGTGCGGTGAAGCATAATGGGTTTATTAAAAATTTAGCAGGTTTAAAGTGCATTTACAACTTCCTCGGAGCAGAGACCATTGCTATATATATCTGAGTGCAATATTCCAGACAGGTATATAAACATGAATGCTACCTGCTCTACTTTCAATATAGGCTAATGCATGGGTTTTGTACTATCCATGTGTACAGATCGATGGAGCATTGGCATGCTTGACCTAGTAATTTACCTTGCGTTTTTGTTGCCAATCAATACTATAACAATGGGTTTGTATGCTCAACCATGACGACGACCAACAACAGAATAGGCCTATGAATTGACTGGTGTGTGACCTCGCTCAAGGAGGGACGTGAGGCGATGGTGAATTGACAATTTTTTAGAGCCCAATCACGCACACCAAGGGTCTGTGTTACAGACAATCCGCCTTCCATAACACTTGTACAGGTTAGGGGTAACATGAAGAAGTTGATCAAAATCTGGGAGGGGGCTTGGACTTATCCATGGGAACCGGGGTTTCTATCCTTGGGGACTCCCTCGTAAATGACATATCAGCGTCTAGCATTCAATTGTTCAACGAGGGAGGGCACCACAAATTTTAAATTATTAACATTACCACCTTCGTCACCCACCAATTCAGAGTACAGAGAGGGACACTTTTTTAATTGATTATCTCAGGGCTTTCAACAACAGCTGCAGTCGTATTACTATGCACGCCCATAGGGGCCTTTTCCTGAATGTCATTTGCCAAAGAGGAATTAAACTGAGGTATGAGAACACTATGCCACGCCACAAGTCTAAATTAGGATGAACCTCAAGCCGCACTTGCCGATCTACCTTGTTATTGGCCTATATTTTGTTCGATAAGGGGTATTCAATTTACCAGTGTAAATTATTCAGTGGACGTAAGGACATCATTCTTCATATTTTCATATTTTCATGAGGAGTCACCACTTTTTTAAAAGAACGGTGACATGTGTGAAGAAAAATGCAGTTGCAGCTAAATTGTTTTTTCTCTTCGTTACCGTAAAGTGTGCACGGTTAAATAGGACGTCTGCCTTTCAGATTAGAGGACGCGTTTTCCGCAACAATGATCTACAGGTAGAAATATATATAGCTCATTTCTTAATGCATTTTTATCTATTGTTATAGGTGTATCCCAGAGGCGAGAAAAATGAGAAGAAACTGGAGGGGAATATTCAGTGCATTGGTTATTTTGATGCTGATTTTTACGGCAAGTTACTTAAATAAATACGTAACCTTTATGGTCACCCAGTCGTCTTCAAAAAGTGTCAAGGTAAACATGAATGATAACAATGGGAAACAAGAGGATTCAGGTGTAAAAATAATCGGCAGTACGGTGACGTCTGTTCCCGCGTCCTCGTCACTGAAGAACCCAGATGGAGAGGACAAAGTTAAAACAGCGACAATGTCCAGTTTGACAGATAGAAAATATGAAAATACAGAAAGCCTTTCTGCTCGCTTTGTGTACCTCATTCAAGGCCCAAGCGTTAAATCAATTAAGGGACTAAAACATTCATCTGACCGTCAGATTATCTGGTTAACGTTCGCTGACCGGTCTGGAGACTTTTACTTTCCAAAAAGTACCTGGACACAAGGAAGAAACATGCTGCTGAGGGAAGCCGTCAGACGGGCTTCCAAACGCGAAGATGGTGGTTATTTGTACTACATATTTCTGGACGACGACGCAGTATTACTTCCATTGCCAACAGGCAAAAATACTAACAGTTCCTCGACAAGTAGAAACTCAACCAAAGACACGCCGTTTGACATTTTCGAAAGTTTTCTTCTGGAATGGGAACCTGCCATCGGATATCCACATTATGCAAAGAATTACATAGAAAAAGGAGCACGCGTAAATATAAATTTCAAATTCGATGCCATGTTTACAGCTTTTCACAGGCATTCGCTCTCTTGTGTTTTACCGTATACCGAGGAACTGGATCATATTTCTTGGTATTTTTCACAACTTTTTCTTGATTATTGGGCAGCCATGCTATATAATTCGTATCGAATCCAGTGCAATGACGTTCAAGTGACCAACAAACGTTTTCATAGCAAAAAGGAAAAGGCTTCGAAAGCCGTTGTTTATCACGATTCTATCAAATTTGAAATTGCAAAGGCATTTCAGTTATCTTCACTGCGGAACGATACAAATAACAATGTCGCCACAAACTTAATTGGTGTATTTTCGAAAAAGGAGCCCATATTTGCATACATCAACGGTTCTGCTACAAAGAAAAATCAAATGAACTTTAGAGTTTCGACCAAATTCATTTTGGACAATTTTCGTGCCGACCATCCGATAATACAAAACATTTTGCGTTGGCGCCGTCTTCCGGAGGTAAATAAAATCATCTACGCGACTCCGGGAATTCGTCCAGAAAATGAACCGCAATTTATTCCAGACATCGCTAAGTTGACGTAGTTAGCAAAAATCTTGTGTGGGAATGGAGGGTGAGAGATGAGGACCTGTGAAAAATGTCGGCTTGCAAATATACCTTTTCCCTCGCAAATTTATTGTGTCACTGCTCTGACTGCCATACGAAGTGGTACTTACTGCAAGAAATCCATACGTTATCCATGGAAGGTGATTTTGTTGTCAGGTTGTGACACGTTTCTTAAAGGTAACAAATCCGGAGTCTTTGCGCCAAATATAAGTTTTCTAAAGAAAAAAAAGCCATACAATTTTTCCTAAGCACCTAAGACTCGTCCGCACCTGCACTAAGATTCTTTGCTATACTGTTTCTATTTAGATAATTTAGTTCAAAATTTCTGGTTAGGTATACCGCCATGTCTTCCTGTAATTATCCGAGGTATAAATCGTAGGCGTAGAAAATGATTTGGACATATTTTAAAACGCTTTTAATATACTTTCGAAAGCGGTGTACATTTGGTTGACGGAGTATGTGCCAGGTTATGTTGCTGACTGCATGCTGAAAATGTGAGGGGCGGGATCATTTCATCCATACCACATTTTTATTTGTAATATAATTATCACAAATAACTAGCGCAACGTCTCGTCTGCTCGGGGTGCTAGGGTGGCCACAGTGATCTGGCCAAGATTCAGCATTTTCTCCACAGTTACCGCAGAACGTAGTTTACTACTACTTGTACTAGAAATAAGGTGCGTGTGGCGGTCCTAATTATCGGGATATGGTAGGTGACTCAGGGTATCAACAACAGATGGAAATCGGTGTGATGACGTGAATTAAATATTTTGTCATATGCTAAGGCATTTAAATTGTATGCGTTCGCTCAATGATATCTAAAGCGCATTGTTTAATATTTTCTCGTGCAACCTTGACCTTTAAGTTGCTAAGCATGGGTGTTGTCACTATTTTTTAATCTCATTGGTGCAAATAAAAATATTTACTGTTATTATAAAAGTGTGCGTTGTTCTGTCTGAACATATTGGTATTCTCGAACATTAAAACAGCAAACTGAATAAAAGTTTGGTTATATTGCTAATCTGATCGCCTACACTGACAGCATGCAGCATGCAACTTTGAACTTCCTGTTGAATTAAAACATTTCGTGGTGTTTTGTGTGATGTAATGGAATTTTGGAAAATACATCAAGAGTGAGTAGTCACTAACTTTAATTAAATTGCCTTAGAATTTAACACAATAGAACCACCTTTAACACCCTGGTGGGGTAGGTTAATGCTGGGGGGTATATTACAGCCCAGCTAATGCATTCAGGCTGCAGGCCCTACCTTGTAAAACATGAATGTGATGACAGTGTAATTACTGGAGCTTGCGGTGACTCTACGTGATTATGGGTAAAAGTAAGAAAAGAAAAGCTAATAACTCACCTAAGCAGGATCATTAGCAGCTTAGTAACATTTTAAAAGACTTAAACAATGTTTTGTATGGCGGCACAGACAATTCTTTAACACCAAACCCACTGTCTTCTCCAATCCCCAAGCAAGCAATGGTAATAAAATCGCCCCACGTAGCTGCATCCCTCCCGTTTGGTAGCATGTTTAGTGAACACGTTTCAAGGTATATATTGATTTTCTTTATTGTGCTTGAGGAGCCGCGTGATCCGGCACATCTGATGCAACATTCATTTGCATAAATGATAACCTTTAGGTTTAGGGATACTCCCTTTAGTTTGGACACTTCATACCACACTACCCAGTGACTTCGAAGGAGAAAGACATACTACGCATTTTTGTTCTGTTGTAAATTCAAGATTAGGACTTACAATTTATTATTTCAAGGAAAGGCATAAATGGTGAGGTAAGTGTATTGTTGTTTGAGAAATATTGTGTAAACTTTGTGCTGCACATATTTACATTTGAAAAATGAAGATATAGATTATTGTGTTTAGGAAAGAATTTTAACACATTCATTTAAGATACATCTGCAGCAGGAGTTAACAGTTTACACTTGTAATTTATTTCAAATATTTAAAAACTATTTCATATTTAACAGCTAACATAGTAATTTTCATTATTATTATTGTCTTTTCCAATTTTTTCACGTGTCTTGAGTATTTCGGCTTGAAATAAACAGTGATTCAGAATTTCAGTGAAAGGCTAATGCCTTTCCTCAGACCTTTCTTTGACTTTCTTTTTCCTTGCGTGCTATACAACAGCTTGTGGGGCAAATGACAGGAATTATGAAAGAACTTAAAATTATTAAAGAAGGACAAAAAAAAAAAAAAAAACAAAAAAAACATTGATAATAACGAAAGAATGGGGAAAAGTTTGGAAAGAGACATCTCAACTTTAGTAGAGGAAAACGTAAATGCTATGAAAACATATGGGTGCAATCATCAATGCTTTAAGTGAGCGCATAAAAGTACTAAAAGAAAAGTCAGCCCATCTGGCAAATGATCTGCTGGAAAAGGATAGAATAATAAACGACCTGAAAGGCCGTGTCAATTTTTGCTTAGATACTAAGTGTAGAAAATGTGGAGTTGTCCGTAGTTATTACTACAGTGTATAATATGGACATTTTACATCAAATCCGTGCATATTCGATATTTTATCGACTAAACTTTATACATGATGTACATGTACACTGTGTGACAAAGTTGTTGTCTTTGTCTTTTGCTGTACGCGGGGTAATATGTACAACTCAGTTATAATATTCCATATTATTTATTAACTATTTTCCAGTTGTTTCCCGCGCCACTTTCTTACAATTTTTGTCTCTACCTCATTCAATCTCTAGCGGCCTTCTCTCCGTTTACATTACATGCAGTTGTATAGATATCATAAAAGCATGTCAATAAACTCTTTTTCTCTACAAAACACCCCCCGTTCTTTATTCACCCATGGCTGTCAATTACTAACATTACATTATCTTTCAGGGAGAGGGTATTACCGCGGTTTTGTTGTTGTTCGCGACGGTAATATATAATTGATCAACACGAGTCCAGAGTCCGGTTAACGTGTTTTATTATTTAAGCTTACACTAGTTTTTACTTAAAGATTCAGCTTTCATGACAACTTATACAGAATATATCATACTTTGGTACTTGATACTGCAGTGTATTGAGTTCGAAGGAAGGTTTGCCTGTTATTTACTTTCTTATAGAACGTTTATCTTTGGGATACTTGGAGATAGTACTGTCTGGCTATATTCAGTTTTTCAGGTGTACATGCTACATGAGATGTACATGCTAGCTCTAAACCATAACATTAAAAGAGTAAATACTACAGAATATAGGTAAACTGCATAAATATAATCGTTTCAACAATATGCCTCTCCCTGGGCATATTTAAAATTAAAATATACCTTTAAACAATCCTTCTTAAGCACTCCATATTTATCAGAAAGTCATGCAAAAATATAAGAAGTAAATAAATTATATATAACAAACTAACATATGAAACAGAAGCACATTCGACATGAAACCAAAAATATAACTCAAAGGA
This sequence comes from Lingula anatina, assembly GCF_001039355.2. Next base: position 69,937 of record NW_019775603.1, on the reverse strand, counting down.
AGGTAGACTGATTATTATTATTATTATTATTATTATTATTACTTGGAAATACACTTTCTCATGGACGCATTTCGTACTGAAATTGGCATTTACACTTTTATAATGTGTTGCCCAAGATTCTTTTTCTTTTTCCATTATGACAAACACCTGTGACTCTATTATGGCTCTAACACATTTTCTTATACAGTGTTTCATTTGTTTGTCATGTTAGATGTTGTTGGAAGGCACTACGTGAGACAATTTTTATTGGGGCCCCTTCAAATAAACAGCATTCATCACAACGTTGCGACCAACGCATCGTCGATGACGAAGTACCTGTTCAGCTTCATACTTATCCACAATGTAGTGCTCCTCTTTCATGACTATAAGAAAAAAAGTTGTTTATAACATATGCAATCCACGGTTGTATAAAACTATACCGAGAAATAATATAGCCACATAAATGCGAAAATTTTCCTTGATGTATATATCATCAGTTTCATGTCATCAGCGTTACAAAAGAAAAATATACTATTAATACACCGATAACTGTCTGATAAAATATCGATAACATATAGCTGTAAGATTGCTAAGCTTAATATAGATATACTTATAATACGTCACGCACTTAATATTTATTAAACAATACTTAATATGTCGTTATTACCTCATGCAATAATATTTGACTAAAATTTTTTAACTTATAAAATATGAAGTATATAAATCATCAATTTCATGTCATCAGCGTTACAAAAGTTAAACATACTGTTAAAACACCAATATCTGTCTGATTAAATATCAAATCGATAATCATAAGGTTGATAGGATGGATAAAGATATATTTATAATACTTGGTATTCATTACACAACACTTAATGTATCATTATAACCACATAACCACATAACATATGACTAAAATAAAATTCAAAGTTCATTTTCACACAAATGCCAAGACTTTCATATGGTCTAGTTCACTGCATCTTCCTTTTTGAATTATAGCACGGGAGTTCAGTTCCATTTAATGTCAAATTAGTCCTTCCAGACGGTGAATAATGTTTGTCATTTGCCATTCATTGTATAATGAATAATCGTGGCGTATATTTATGGCGTACGTTGGCGCATGTACAGGTAAATGTTCATAGTTTCCTGTATATCTATGAATGTCCAATGCCCAGCGTCTACGAATACATCCAATGCAAATGACGCAGATATGCATGTCAAGAAAAAACTTAACTACCTGTATCTTAACAGTTATCTTCAAAATTCAATACAGTTATGTATATCAGACAAACTTTAATTTGCCACGATATTTTTGATGCAGAAGATTTGATAACAACAATATGTGTATTTAAGCGTATATAAACATAATAATAGTTTCAATAACAGTAAAAATAATAATAACTCCATCTGATGTCCCAGATTATAGTATTTATCTGGCGTCCTTGATAATAGTATTTATGACGCCAAAAATTATCAGCGAGGCGCAAGTACAGACTTGACATTTAATATGGAATATTGTTTTCCAAATCAATTTTTTTTCTTTTTTGCTGACTGATAAATGAAAGTAAGGATTAAAATCGTGTTTTAATAAATTTTACTTATCTCTTTGATGTCCTTGTGACATCAGTCCATTAATTGAATTCGCCAGAGAAGCAAACAAAATACATTGCCCATTCTAAGTCATAAGACATTCATTCAAAGCGATGTTTTGGATCTCCATTTTATTCCAAATTATAGTCTGTGAAAGAGTTACACGCCCCACAAAGGACCCTCATGTCAGTGACCAGTCACAGCAATGGTCGCTTTTAGGCCTGACCTCATCTGGCTGCTACAGGGCTCTCAAGCGACAAGGCATTCCTTGTTTAATCTGGAATATCATTCCAAGCATAGGCCAAAACTCGTCCTATTTGGTAAACTTTTGTCGTAGGACATGTAGGCCGTTGATTCGGCGAGAAATGACCTACCCACATATTGTCTATGTCGTTCAATAGTGCAACTTTGATGACCAAGGTAGCTTTTCATTCCCTTCGTTCTGTAAGTTATCTGCTATTAAAGTGCTCTTTGTGAACAGGCATCGTGCAACCTAAAATTGTTTCTAAGGTTCTCCGTATCAAATGATAGTCAAGTGGTTCCCAGATTATTGCTTTATTTGATCTGGTTCAGGTTTTCATCGATGACTACCATTGGTGTTTTGACACCAATATGGTATCATCTCCAAATACTGACGCTGTCGATGACCGTAGTCACTTTGGACGCGGCACATGCTTCTTCGTAGGCCTCTTCTGGACGTCTGTAAACTCTGTTTTGACTAGTTGAGCGGTACAGGTGTAATCTGACCCCAATAAAGAAAGCCACGCGCGGTTTCAGTGTTCTATCCAGAAACGGTCATGGTCCCCAATTCATTAGAGAAACAGACCACGATGTTTTGCTGTTAATATTGGGGTTCTCAGAGGTCGTATTATAACCTGCTAAAACCAGTTTGGTGTTCGCTAAGGGCCTTGAAAAACACGTTTTGGTGGCAATTTGCCCCTCATTCTGAACGGACTGGGTGGATTTGTTTAGTTACAGCAGTATATCCGGAAGAGAGTGAGTCCTGTACCCTGGTAAGATTACGATACACTGGGTGAGGCCTCTGTGCAGGTACATCTGTCTGGGCATTACTCTATAAAACTGTGCGGACCGTTCCGTTTGGCGCAATAATCTGTGTTGCAATGTTAGTTCTTTCGCGCCATTCTTCCATAGATTAACAATTTTTTAAGACACTGATTAGCTCATTTTATGCACGGCAAAACCAATCGCTTTCATGCAAAAATTCAAGTATCTTCTATGCAGTATTTGCCGACATATGGATACTTCTTTTGACAGAACGATGCTTCGCCAAAGCCAAGCTTTAATCAGCCCAAAGGAGCACTACCCAATTAAATCACTGCATATTACACAATGCAGCAGTGCAACAGACTTGGTAGTCAGTTAATTAGTTGCGACACGGCTGACTACACACTTTACCATTCACATATCTAATATGAGTTTTTTTAAAGAACGCATTTTTACCCAGGCAAACCTTTGAAATATTACATATTAAATGTCAAGTCTGTAGTATCTCTAAGCGTGAATGCTATACTTTCAGCAAAGAGCTTATCGCAAAGTGAGGCCGGGTTCAAGCGTATAAATGCGACAATGTGGACCTAAGAGAGACCTCCCAGATTCAGTGCTGCGAATATTAACGAAAAATTAAGAAGCCTTGGCTTCAATGCCGCAGGGTCTCCCTGATTTGATAGAAAATTGCAGTGAATTCCAGATGCCGTTTTCTGTTTACGCTGATAATCCGTCACCTTAAAACATCTTTTGTCTACACCAAACCTCTTAATGACGTCTTGCGCAACTCAAAAACATATCTAGTTATATACATAACTACTTCCGTCACATCTTAATCACATTATCCCCTCAAAATATATCTAATAATATTCACATAATAGCATCTACCATTATATCATATGTTCTACTCGACCTTCAATTGCCAATATAACAGCATTATCAACTGACAAGATCATTTTAAAGAAGATCATTGAAATGCAATCATTAAGATTCTCATTTAGGCAAATTTATTGAGAAACACTCACAAAACATATTTTTTCTAAATTCGAAAAACATTATTTCGTGAAGGGACTTCCAATTAAATAGATTACTCACAATCTAAATATTTGCTTGTCGCCTTCATGATGCATGTGCAGCGTCGACGATGTTTGACAATTTGACAATTTACGATGCCGAAAGCATTCCAATTATCATTACTGCGGAACGATACAAACAACAATTTAACGACAAACTTACATGGTGTTTCTTTTTTACAAAAAGAGTTGATAAGGACAAATATAAGCGGTACCACCAAAATGAAAAATTAAACGTATTAAAAAGTTTCGACCAGATTTATTTTGGACAAATTGCGTGAAAACCATCGCATAATACGAGATATTTTGGAGTGGCGACGTCTGCAGTGATGAAAATAATCTATGCTTTCCCTGCAATGTTCCCAGAAAAAGAACTGCCATTCATTCCAGATATAACTTAGCTGACGTAGTTAACAAGTCTGCGAGGGGAATGGGTTTCCTGATATAGAGACCTCTGAAAAGGCGGTTGTGACAAAGACCCTCTTCCCATCGCATATTATGTCTGCTTTGCAATGTATCATTAGATAGCTGGTTGTAATATTTAAAAACAGTTTTGTATAAAATTCATTGAAAGATAATAAGATGTATACCAGTCACCTTGTTATATGCATTTTAGACAATGGACCAAGTGAATCCGAGGATGAAAGACCACTGGTAACGCTGAAAAACAATTGTTTTACTGGTAAATTATTTCAATGCTGGGAAGCATTTAGGTCATTTAGGCAAATTACGAAAGAAATGAAATCCAGAAACCTAGACACGTGTCAGCGATTTGTTTGTCTGTTGCTAGAGGAAGTCAAAGTCCGCTCTGACTTGATGTTGCACAAAAACACTGGAGAAATTATTGTTTTTGTGGATTTGTTGTCATCAAAGTTGATGACATGAAAACTCGAAATCTAGCTCGTTACATGGTTTTTATGGTACGCATCATAACCTTAGACTTAAATGTGCAGTTGCCAATTTTCCAACAAATGGTGTCACCTCAGAATAGCTTTACCCTCTGATATGGGAAGCTATAGAGCCACAGGAACTAGATGATGTGCATTATATGTGATGGAGCTACACCAAACAGGAATTTTTTTCAGACTGCACAAAAATTAAATGACTTGGATACGATAGTCAACAAAGCATTTAATCCATACATGGGTGAATCAAGACTACTATTCATATCTGACCCACCCCACAAATTATCCTATTCTAAAAGTCACAAGCGCAGCAGAATGCCGTGGAGAAATGGGTATGACTTTTCATGGGAGCACATAATTGACTTGTATGAACGTGAATTCGTTGCACCAAAATTATCCCATACTCACGTCTACTTAATAGGATTTGCTACAATGAAGATGAAATATGCAGCTCAGGTGCTCAGCTCCACAGTAGCAAATGCACTGCAGTTGCCTGGAGGGTCATGCGTTACAAAAAACATCAAGTACATAAGAAATCTTGGCAAATATTTGACTGTTTACATGTGCGTTCTCTGTGTGTCATTAACGTGGGAAAAAGCCCGACCATGCACCATACACAAGTATCTATGGTCCAAGATTTCATTGGCTAGCGATGTCTTTCTTGGTGATTTGAAGAACTGGAAAGATAAGATTAAACATAGACTGGGCCATTTTAGTAAGGAAGACAAACAAAAATGATTAATAGCCAGCTGACATTGGAGGGAATTGAAATCACAATTAGATCTTTTGTTGAATTCTGCAAGTGCTTGCTAGCTCCAGGTGTGCAAAACATTTTGCATGAGCAACACAACCAAGACCCTTAGAACACTGGTTTTCATTGCAACGTAGTGCAACAGGAGCCAATGAAAACCCAAGTGTGTATCATCCCCAGAAATGCACTGCATGACGTCACGCTTAGCCCACTGCGCATGCGTGCACTTTTAATGAGTTGCTAGATTGCCATAAGAAAATGAATGGGTTCGCGATTCGTGGGTAATTCGTGATAATTGACAAACTAATGGCCTGATGCCGATAGACAGCAACGCTGTGCTATGCTTCAAGCAACTCCTGACCAAATATCGCTAGGGTTTTTAAAAAAATTCTGTTGTGCACACGTACTAAGAAGTTTGCCGTGTATTGCCTAGCCTACCCTCAGCAAAACGCACATATTTTCAGAAATCGTGATTTTAGACGGTAGATTCTCTCAGAAACAAAGGCAAACTAATTCGTTGCCGATAGCACCAGCAGATAGCAGCGCCATACAGAGTCTGATTAAAAACTTTCATGGCAATTGAAGAACTTTTACCACTGTACAATGGAGTCCAAAAAAAAAAAAAAAAAGCACTTGGCACAAATGTGAAACTGCCCAGTGCAAGGCCAAGAACTCAATCAGTATTTTCAATTATATTATCAGATTCTACATAAATTAACTGACAATATCACTACTCGGTATTTAACTAATCTCTTAATCCAAAATTCTTATCATCATTTAATAATAATGCAAAATTCTTCTTTCAGATGGCTATTTATTTTAAATTTTAATGCTGCAACTGTTCCAAAATAATCTTGTAGTAAAGGAAAAATGCAAATAAGAAGTAGAAGACCAATTTTACCCACATTATTTTATTTGAATATAAAAAGAATAAGATCACGATTTAACAAATTAAAATAATCTTTCATGAACTCATTCATGAATAACATATTAAACAAAATTAAAGTTATAAATTAGTGGTAATGGCTTATACTGGAAGATGTGACCTCTGCACATCATCAGTACCTGACTTGGTACAGTATAGTTACTACTTGGATACAGAGTCAGATTTAAAAATGTAACAATAAGAACAATATATATTACAATAAATTTCTCTGCACATGTCAGACGCTTGTTACCATGAACTAACACTACTTGACAATGGGCTGAGCACTTATCACAGAGTCTGTGTGCGATGCCATTGTTGTGCTGTGATTGGCTAGTTGAGTCACGTGAAGTCCTACTGTAGCGCCCTTGCGTATCGCGTGAATGCTGCGCATTTCTGGCCATGCAATTCAACACAAGCACTTCCTCATTAATTATAAGACCACAGACTAGTCCCTAAAAATTGCTTCGATGTGAAGGGAATGCACAAGATGCAGGGAGGATAAAATTGGACAATGCACCATTGCCCATGAGGATACGCATGAGATAAACATTTTGAGAATAATTCACTGTGGTCCAATAAGAAATCAGTTTATATATTAAAAAATTTAACCTACTTGTGACTTAAATAGGAAGAAAGAGACAAATGCCAACAAACCCCAACAGGGCTCCTTTCACAAAAAGAGTATTGTTTTACTTCAGCACAAAGATGGATGAATAATTGAATAATTAGATGGAGGAAAAACCTCATTTTCGGTATCTGGATGATAATAAAGAGTTTCAATATCCTTAAGAGATTTCTACTTATTCTGAGTTATGCTGGGAATATTTGAAAAGTCCGGCCAGGGTCTCATAGCCTCAACGTGTTCAGTTTGTCGTAAAATAAGTGGGTTGTGTATGTGCGTACACTGTACTAGTACATAAGGGTGAATGACGATAGTCTGAAGGTTCATCAATGTTTAATAAAACGGTCCGTTGGTCCCAAGTTTTTATAGTTAACATTCGTAAAAATGAAACTTCGGAATGTTGAACTTCGGTATATTGACACGCACCTCATAGCGCCGCACAATCGAGGCAGACTTTCTGCTAAGTTACAGGTATACGGGGATGCATGTATATCGCCTACTTCAAACCAAGTTTTGAAATTCCTGACAAGCATTTATAATTAAGTGCGCAATAAATCTGTTGAATTAAAAAGTGGTCAGACTCTGTTTGTATCGCAAAAGTGTCCACTGCCAAATAAAGTCTAGGTCAGGAATTCGGCAAAAGTGATTCGTAGACAACCCGCAAGCAAGAAGATGAGACGCCTGATGAGAGGAACCTGAGGGCGCATTTTAAGTGTATTAGAGAATTTGATGCTGGTTTTCACAGCAAGCTACTTAACTCTATGGTAAATCTTTATGACCGCCCATTTATCTTTAAATAGCATCAATATAAACACGATAAATAACAAACAAGAGGATTTAGGTGGTAAAACGCCACTGAAGAATCCAGAGAGAGAGAGGACAAAGTTATAAGAGAGAGACTCTAGTTTTACACCTAAAAGATACAAAAACAGGGGAAACCGCAAGACCGTCAAGTTTGATTAAAAAAAATACAGAAAACCTGTCCGCTTGCTTTGTCTACTTCATACATGTACAAGGTCCCAGCATAAAACCAATTTAGGGACTAAAACAATCACCTGACTGTCAGATTATCTGGTTAACCTTGGTTGACCGATCTGGAGACTTTTACTTTCCAAAAAGTACCTGGACACAAGGCAAAAAACATGCTGCTGAGGGAAGCCGTTAGACAGGCCTCTGAATGAGACGATGGTGGTTATTTGTACTACATATTTTTGGACGACGACATAGTTAGAGACGCGTACACTGTCCTCAAGCAAAAACAGTAATATGGAATGGGAACCTGCCATAGGTTTTCCATATTATACAAAGAATTGCGTATCACTGTTTAGCATTTAAACACGTACAACACACGTTTATCACCTAAACGCATTTAGAAATATGTGTAAAAGCTAAACACGTATAGCTTTTTAAGTTTCTCACAGAAGAAAATGCTAGACATGTTTGGAAGTGCTACACTTTTAGCTATGTGTTTAGCTTCACCGGTATAAGATTCTATAATGGGTTTATCACAAGGCTAAGCACATTGGCTGAGCACTTCCCCTGTTAAACGCGTGGAGCTGTTAAACATGGAGCTGCAAAACATGTGGAACTCCTACACGCGTGGATCTGCTGTACCTTGTTATATGCATTTTAGACAATGGACCAAGTCAATCCGAAGATGAGAGACCACTGGTAACGCTGAAAAACAATTCTTTAACTGGTAAGCCATTATGAAGAATTTGTTCTAATACTGAGAAGTATATAGGTCATTTAAGCAGATGAAGGAAGAAATGAAATCCAAAAACTTGGACACGTGTCGAGGATTTGTTTCTCAGTTGCTAGAGGAAGTCAAAGTCCGCTCTGACTTGGTGTTTGACAAAAAACACAGGAGAAATGATTATTTTTGTGGATTTGGGGAATGTAAGAATTGAAATCTTGGAGTTTGGGAGGTATGTCAAAGGCGATAACATGAAAACAAACTCCAAATCTAGCTCGCTACATGATGGTTTTAATGGTACGCATCGTAGCCTCACACTCAAATGTGTACTTGCCAATTTTCCAACAAATGGTGTCACTTCGGAATATCTTTACCCTCTGACAAGGGAAGATATAGAGCAACTGGAACTTGATAGTGTACATTACATGTGATGGAGCTACACCAAGCAGGATTTTTTTCAGACTGCACAAAAAATTTAATGACTTGGATACGATAGTGTACAAAGCAGTTAATCCATTTGTGGGTAAATCAAGACCACTATTCTTCATATCTGATCCACCCTACCTGTTTATACTATCCTAACAGCCACAAGCGCAGCAGACTGATGTAGAGAAATGGGTAAAATATTTCATGGCAGCACACAATTGACTTGTATGAATGTGAATTCGTCGCACCATTGAGACTCGCTCCAAAATTATCCCGTACTCACGTCTACTAAACAAGCTTTTCTATAATGAAGGTAAAATATGCAGCTCAGATGCTCAGCTCTACAGTAGCAAAAGCACTGCAGTTGACTGGAGGGCCATGTATTACAAAAACCATCAAGTTCATAAGAAATCTTGACAAATTATTGACTATTTGCATGTGCGATCAATTTGTGTCATTAACGTTGGAAAAAAGCCAGACCTTGCACCATATACAAGTATCTAGGCTCCAAGATTTCGTTGGTTGGAGAATGTTTTTCTTGATGACTTGAAAAACTGGAAAGATGAGATTAAAAATAGACCGGGTCATTTAACTAAGGCAGACAAATAAAAAAATGATTCTGAGTCAACAGACATGGGATTTAATTTAAATCACAATTACATCATTCGTTCAATCCCGCGAGTACGTGCTAGCTCAAGGTGTACAAAATATTTTGCATGAGCACTACAACCAAGATCCCTTAGAACTATGGTATTCATTGCAACGTAGTGCAGCAGGAGCCAAAGAAAACCCAAGTGTGTATGAATTCAACACAAACACTTCCTTGTTAAGACCGAAGAATACAAAAGTTCTCATAAATTGTTCCGATGTGAGGGAATACACAAGATGCAGGGAGGATAAAATTGGACAATGCACCATTGCACAAGAGGAGACGCATGAGATAAACATTTTGAGAATAATTCACTGGGGTCCAATAAGAAATTAGTTTATATATTTGTAAATTTTACCTACTTGTAATGTAAATAGGAAGAAAGAGCCAAATATCAACGAACCCCAACATGACTCCTTTCACAAAAAAAGTAGACAAGTTGGGTTATACAGTTAAACTGCGACTACGTAATACTCTTCTTCAGTAGCTTTGTAACAAACATTATTAATGTATAACCTACTAATAATAAATGTTTGAATGTAGTAAAGATGTTCAATATTTGATTTCTAATAATATGAATAATGAAATATTAAAAATGGATTTTCTCATATATAATGTAAACAGCTTTAATTGGCTGACTGAATGACTGAGATTGCATATTTACTTCCATTTCTCAGTCTATACCCACATACTTACCGGTACTGGGCACACTCTTACTGGCCACACTAACAACTCTTTTCCTAAAACCTGCTGATCCTTATAAAATGTGTCATTAGCCCTAATGGATTAGTTATAACGAATAGTTGATTTTGTGAATGTTGCCAAATCTTTACTTTATTTAAAATCATGTAAAAAGCAATAATTAACGTGAAAACAATGAAAACTTTGCTGTTTTTATTACTTTTAGATCAATATCGGTAACATTACTCTCATAATTTTATTACTGCAAAAAGGGTTAACTTTTAATGAAAAATTTAGAAATTGCGTAATAAAATACGTGTTATCTCTCCTAATTGAAAAAAATAAATAAATAAACTGAATTGCGATGAACTGATCTCCCCTTGTCTAAAGAACCTTAAATATATTGTCACCCTTCGCCCAAAAATACTTATTTACTGCTTTACATACAATCATTTAGGTAATAGATACATTTTCAGTGTTCAGTGGTTAAATCAGTTAACCATACACATGTCATCTTACGGGTGACGTCATAATTGAGATTTTTTGGGTAAAACTGAAAAAAATCAGTTTTTCAAATTTCTCTTTTACCCGATCACCCACGACCACCGTCTTAAATATAGTTTGACGCCTAAAAGATACAAAAACACGGAAAACCGCAAGATCGTCCATTTTGATAAAAAAAAATTCAGAAAACCTTTCCGCTTGCTTTGCCTACTTGGTAGACCGATCTGGAGACTTTCACTTTCCTAAAAGTACCTGGACACAAGGCAAGAAACATGCTGCTGAGGGAAGCCGTTAGACGTGCCTCTGAATGAGACGATGATGGTTATTTGTACTACATATTTTTGGACGACGACATTGAGTTACAGACTCATAAACTGTCCTCAAGCAAAAATATTAATATGGAATGGAAACCTGCCATGGGTATCCATATTATACAAAGAATTGCTTATCACTGTAAAAACAGTACAACACACGTTTAGCACCTAAACACATTTAGAAATATGTGTAAAAGCTAAACACGTATAGCTTTTCAAGTTTCTCACAGAAGAAAATGCTAGACATGTTTGGCAGTGTTACACGTTTAGCTACATGTATGTGTTTAGTTTCACCGGTATATGATTCTATAATATGTTTATCACAAGGCTAAGCACATTGGCTAAGCACTTCCCCTGTTAAACGCGTGCAGCTGTTAAACATATAGAGCTGCTGGACGTGCTGAACGTCTGTGTTGCTGGAGGAAGTCAAAGTCCGCTCTGACTTGGTGTTTGACAGAAACACAGGAGAAATAATTGATTTTGTGGATTGGGGGAATGTAAGAATTGAATTCCTTGAGTTTGGTAGGTATGTCAAAGGCGATGACATGAAAACTCACTAAGTGTCACTAACAGAATATCTTTACCCTCTGATATGGGAAGCTATTGAGCAATTAGAACTTGATGATGTGCATTACATATGATGGAGCTACACCAAACAAGAATTTTTTCAGACTGCACAAAAAATTACGATATGACTTGGATACGATATTGTACAAAGCAGTTAATCCAATTATGGGTGAATCAAGGCCACTATTCTTCATCTGATCCACCCCACCAACTGAAGATGACCCGAAACTGTTTACACTATTCTTACAGCCACAAGCGCAGCAGACTGATGTAGAGAAATGGGTATAATATTTCATGGCAGCACACAATTGACTTGTGAATTCGTCGCACCATTGAGACTCGCTCCAAAATTATCCCGTACTAACGTCTACTTAACAAGCTTTTCTACAATGGTGGTGAAATATGCAGCTCGGGTGCTCAGCTCTACAGTAGCAAAAGCACTGCAGTTCACTGGAGGGCCATGCATTGCAGAAATCGTCAAGTTCATAAGATATCTTGGCATTTTTTTTTTGACTGTTTAAATGGGCGATCTCTGTATGGACTTGAACGCGGGAAAACCCAGACTTTTTACCATACACAAGTATCTATGATCCAAGATTTCCTTGACTGGAGAATGTCTTTCTTGGTGATTCGAAGAACTCGAAAGATGACATTAAACATAGACTGGGCCATTTTACTAAGGCAGACAAACAAAAATGATTCATAGTCAGCAGACGTCGGAGGGAATTGAAATCACAATTAGATCTTCGGTGGAATTGTGCAAGTACTTGCTAACTCAAAGTGTGCAATAGTCTGAGTGAGCACTACAACAAAGATCCCTCAGAAAAATGGCTTTCATCACAACGAAGTGCAACTGGAGCCAATGAAAACCCAAGTGTGTATGAATTCAACTCAAACATTTCCTTGTTAAGACCGAAGAATACAAAAGTTATTATAAATTGTTTTGATGCGAGGGAATACACAAGAAGCAGGGAGGATAAATAGGGCAATGCACCACTGTGGTCTTGTGTATTTATAACATTTGGTTTTTCAATTAGCAATTTAGTTTTTCCTTGAACATAGTAACGTAATTTTGCTATGCCTAATGCGATTGGCGTCTACCTGTTTAAAAGACAAAAGGTCAGCAATAACCGCGTATTCTACTGTACCTATACTAGCAGGTTAGATTTAGTTTTGGTGATTGACGGCCTTCAATATTTATAAAGTTAGAATTCTTTTAGCAAAATCTACAAACAGTAATTACATAAATAGCAGTATAATAATAGATTAATATTTGGGAAACATATTGGGGATTGGATAGATCGATCTTAATTTCACCAGCCCTTTGATATCAGGGATTTTAAAATAGCATAGAAAATTCAAGTGCGAGGCAATTATTTTGTAAAAGACTACTAGCGCACCATGTAGTCAAAGAGTAATGTTAATCCAACACTGGCATATTGATAACACGAAAGCCACCCACTGGTTTATATATATGCAATGCTAAGACCGCGACAAGGAGGGCAAACGTAAAACCTGGCGTGACCGCTATACTAGCTGTGGGCGCGGTCTTCGTGTCGGTGTTCAAAAACAAAGTTTAGGCCTGGAAAAGACAAGTTAGAATAACCAATTAACAGTGGGTAAGGCGGAAGAAGAAACAACGCAGGTTCGTCCCACAGAAGGTGCCCCTTCACCCGCAGGAAGGGGTGGGGGGCACATTAAAGGGGGCCGTTTAAATTAAAAATTATACAAAGAGCAATATAAATATTGTCCTTATTGTTATGTTGTTGACTTGTGTGTTACTTTGAGTAAACATTTTCCGAATAAAATATGTTCATATGGTTTCATGAATTGTATCGACTTTCATTATTCTGAAATCCATGCGTACGCGTGTCATTGTCTGTAATTTCCCTATAATCATTTGAGTTAATTGTTATTTGTTTTATTTATTCATATGAATATATTTCATTGATTTAATCCACTCCATTCTGAAATCAATATTATACGATGTCATGATAAAAATAAAAGTAAAGACATAAGTATATTTATCAAATAAACAGATAATTCAAAGACATCCTTTCCGTGCGTTAAATTACAAATAATATAGGACATCTATAGGACATTACTGAAATTTTAGGAATGCATGCCCCATTAGGACTTCCATTACTACACGTAGGACTTGTATTACGTGGGAAACCTCGTCCTACGGATATCGAATCCTTGGAATGCGTGTCCTGGGACTTCCATTCCTAGCAACGTATGCTTTAGGACTTGCATTCCCAGGTCTGTTATTAGGACTACAATTTCTTTGACACTGGGCGTCGTATGGTCCTTTGCGTAAAAAATTATGTGGACGTGAACTCGCCAGTGAATATAAACTACAAATTTGACGCTGCGCTTACTGTGTTTCATAATCACACGCTGTGCAGTCTTCTATCCTACGTGGAAGAGTTTGACAGTTTATCGTAGTTCTATTTGCAGTGGCTTGTAATACCCCTGTCCACTATGGTGTAAAATTCATACTGCGTGCAATGCAGTTTATTCTGGAGTACAACTCGACATATGACAGTGATGAAAATGTACTGAAGTCAGATTCGGAGAAAACGCCAGTTGGCAGTTTAAGAAGTCATTTGACAGCTTGGTCAGAAACAAATGCAAGTGAATACATATTGAGGGTCATTCAGAAAGGCTATAGCCTACCGTTTAAAACGGAGCCAGGGTCCGTATATTTGAAAAACAATAAATCTGCCAGAGAAAATGAAACATTTGTTACAAATGAAATGGATAATTTGTTGAGAAGAAAATGCGTCTCAAAAGTGCCTTATAAACCTTTGGTGGCCAATCCATTGACAGTTGCAATAAGTGGCACAAGAAAGCAGAGGTTGGTGCTAGATTGTAGACTTATTAACAAGCACTTATATCAGTTTAAATTCAAATATGAAAATGGTGAAATAGCAAAAGGGTTATTTGAACAACAAGATTATTTATTTACTTATGATTTGAAATCGGCTCATCATGATGCAATGATCGCTACAGATTTTGTAAATTTTCTGGGTTTCAAATGGAAAAATTGTTATTATGTTTTCAATCTTTTACCTTTTTGAGTGGCTTCAGGAAGTTTTATATTCTCTAAAAAAATGAGGGAAGCTGTAAAACATTGGAAGTCAGAAGGACATAAAGTCTTTATGTATCTTGATGATGGTATAGCAGGAGCTGAGAATTTTGAAAAAGCAACTCAGTTAAGTCATTTGATAAAGTCGGATTTAGAACGTTTAGGGTTCATGATAGCTAAAGACAAATGTCAGTGGGAACCAGTACAAAATGTGACTTGACTAGGTTTAATAAAAAGATTTAAAAAAGGCATCTTGTGTTTAACACAGAGTAGAGTTGAAAGATTATTGCAAAGTGTCGAAAATTTATTGACGCATTTGCGCACTTTTAACCGTGTGGTTATAGTGAAAAGATTAGCATCAATTTCTGGTCAGTTGATATCTACACAGTGTGTGTTTGGTGACAAAGTAAGATTGCCTACAAGATGCATATATCAGGTTATAAATGAGCGTTTATCATGGGATGGTTATGTATATGTGACGGACAAAGCAGAGGATGAGTTGAAATATTGGCTCAAGAATGCAAAGAGCTCAATGAAAGGGGAAGTCAGTTTTGTCATTTGACAGAATTCAAGGCAGACATTAGAATGTTTTGTTATGCTTCAAGAGCAGGCTATGGAAGGTATTTGTTATCCAACTCGGAGCAATTGCTAATAGAGTCGGTGATGCATGACACTTGGAATGCATGGGAAGTGGAGCAAAGTTCCACATGGGGAGAAACGGAAGCTGTACAAAGAGTGTTATTACATAATGTTGATATTTTAAAATGCAAAAAAAAGTTTTAAGTGATAATCAAAATGTGAAGCGCATTTCAGATGTGGGCAGCAGGAAGCCAAAGCTAAATGATATCAATACGGAAATAGTTCGCATTTGCGATGAAAATGAAATCGTTTTTCAGTCAAAATGGATGTCTAGATCTCGGAATAATGATGCAGATGAATTGAATAGAAAGTCCGATTGTGATGACTGGGGAATTCAGGGGTTGTTTGTGAGGAGTTGTACAGGTTGTGGGGACCCCATAGTTGCGACAGATTCGATAATTATTATAACAGGAAATGTGAAATTTTTAATTCAAAGTTCTGGTGTAAAAAAGAGCAGTGGAAGAGATGCATTTAAGCAAACGTTTCATTTGACAATAATTGGTTGGTGCCACCACCAACGTTAAGTGTTCATACAGTTTAAAAAGCTGTTAAGGAGAGTAGTTCATGCACATTAATAATTCCTGAATGGAAATCTGCACCATTTTGGCCAGTAATATGGGAAGGCGCAGTTTTAAAATGGTTTGTAAAAGATCACAGATACAGTGTATAATGAAGGTCGAAATGTGACACACAGAAGAAGAGGAAATATTGGCATATTTGGAAAGCCTTTTCAAAATTTCAGATTTGTTGCAATTAGAATACAATTTTAATTTTTTCACTAATTTTCAGGTTTTGATTTTAAATCGGGAGCAGAATTCTTAGCTGAAGAAAGTGGTGTGGAGAAGGGATTGTACCTACATGATCTATCTGCTAAAATGGCTGAGCACATGATGGATTCCAGGAGTGTCAATACCGACAGGGTTTATTTCAGCAATTTCAGAAGATGGGAAGATTTTATTACCTCTCAAGGTTTTCGAGCTTTACCAGCTTTGCCAATTCATGTATCCCTTTATCTTACTCATTTACTGGAATCTGTATCAACATTAAGTACCATAAACTCAGCTGTTTTTGCAATTAAATGGACTTCACAGCTTTATTGATCCAACCAGCAACAGTTTTGTTAAAAATTTTCAAGAATCTGGCAAAAGAACTGCTTGTCCCATATAGTCGAGAAAAGATCAAGGATCCGCTCAAATGTTGATTGATCTTTGTGTTAAATATGAATGATCAGGTGATTTACATGTTGTTAGAGATCTGTGCATGATTGTTTTGTGTTTTTCAAGTTTTTTAAAGATACGATGAAATAAGTTATTTATTGTGCTCAGATGTATTCATATTTGACGAATACATAGTTTTATGCATTCAGAAAAGCAAAACAAATCGGTACAGAAATGGAAATGACGTTTACATTTCCAAAGGTTCTTCTGCAGCTTGCCCAATGAAAATGTTAAAAAGATAAATGGATTTGGCAGATACTAATTTGAAATCTAACCATTTTTTGTTCAAGCCTATTTTAAGATAAAAAAATGTGTGCAAATTGATATATAAAAACAAAAAGCTGAGTTACTCAGCGGCGAGACAAAGTTTGGTTTTCAAGTTGAGGTATGAATTTTGGTTTGCACTCTATGAGATCTGTAGGAGCCACAGCGGTTGCTAATGCTCCTGATGATGTAAGTGATCGGGTGTGGAAGAAACACGGAAGATGGAAATGTGATACAAGTAAAGATAATGGCTAGCTGTTCGCGATATCCTACACTGCCACCATGGATTTAAAAGCAATACGCCTCTATTTACAACATGGCAGGTACAGAAGACGAACAAGCAATAATCAGAAAAGAGCAATAAGGAGAAGCGCTGCAAACCATTGTAAATACGTTATATATACTCGTTAAAATTTAAAGACTATTTAATAAAAGCGCAATTTACAGGTACATTTAAGATTAATATTTATCATTCGGTTTTGGCTTGAAAGCGGCTGCTTATATTACAGAGCTGTAAGAAAGATAGTCGAAACAGAAATTGGGGAGGAAGAGAGGGAGAAGGGGAAATGGAGGAAAGGTGTGGAAAGTGAAGATAAGAAAAGTGCCTTGTTGCAAGAAATGCGCGACAAAGGTGATATACACGTATTATTTACTTATGTTCTACAGCAACATTGATTTTCCAGCTTCACATTTCAATAGTAATAAAGACATTATCATCGTAAATAATCAGTAAATTAAATATTTTATTATTTGATTCATTCTAAAAATTTTCTTATTCAATCTGGACACTCGGATGCATCAAAAACCCTGGTCAAAGAAGAACAGAGATTCTACTGGCACAACATGGCCGCAGGCATTAGAAGATACCTTTCGTTATGCCACTAGTGCCAGATGGCAAATACAAAATTTAGAATGAAACCTGTCCCACTTCACCTAGTAGTGGTGGAAAAGTGCAAACCGTGGTATCAAATAAATACATAAAAATGCTTTACAGTACGATGGACATTAAATTTAACGGAAAAAGTAATTTTTCATATCTTACGTTTTGGCATAATTTGCAAATCTTTAACCATTTCGGTTTTTCTTGTCAGATTAGAATTGATTTTGCCCACCTGCCAA
This sequence comes from Lingula anatina, assembly GCF_001039355.2. Next base: position 51,917 of record NW_019775603.1, on the reverse strand, counting down.
ATTCGTATCAAGGTAACCAGTATTATATTGCAGCCATATGCTACTTCACGAAGCACGCTTCAGTGAAGGCACTGTCCAGTAACAAGGCTGAAAATGTGCTAATATTTTTGTCAGATTCAATGATGTTGTAAGTATGCTATCTATATGTAAACTGCATAGTTAAATGAAATCCTTAAACAGCACACCCTTGATCTGTAACTATGCACATTTGTATTATCTAGGTTTGGTTATCCCACCTTTGTAGTATCAGACCAAGGCAGAGAATTCTGCAACATCTTGGTTGACGCCATGTCAAAAATATCTGGTTGCAGCAGACGGGTTATATTACGAGCCCATATCATCCAAGGACAAATGGACTCACAAGTGATTTATATATTATTCATAAATATTTACTTTCTTTTTCTTAACATAAATCAAATAAATGTACTTTTACGACTTACACTAACGATTATATTATAAAACGAACAATATAGCATCATAAGAGTTAACGTACCATTTTATATTTCAGAGAGATACAACCAAACTTTGAAGGCAATATTAACCAAATCGTGCAAAGACCCAAAAGAGTGGGTCTCTACATAGGGCCATGCAACTTTGCATAGGTCACTTCCGTGCGGGCCAGCACAAAAATGAAACCCTATTTTCTTATGTTTGGAAAGTGAGCATGAGTTTTCAATCAGACAGAAAGTCAAAATTATACTAAATATCGCATTTGTAAAATAAAAGTACAACAATAATTATGTAAATCACTCTTGCTTACATCAAACGTGCACAGCACATATGTATTTGCCATTTCAGTGAAGCGACTCTTCCAAATGAAGACATTAGTTACTTGCAACTAATGAACAAAGAAGAAATAGACCCACTGTCACGGATACAATTCATTATAAAGGATTTAACTGTAAGGCACGACCAACAGCTATGGCCAGCATAGAGGAAGCGAAGGCAGAGAAATATAAAAATAAAAATAAATAAACAAATAAATAAATAAAATAACCTGCAGCAGCTAAAACAGAAAAGTCCCTTGACAGTCGCGATGTATTAGAGCCCTTAAATAACCTCGTTAAAACCAGAAACTAACAACCAAATTGCACAAAAAACCACGACCGGTTCGTTGTTCAATGATTTATCTTTTTTCCAGTAACTTGTTGCATCGATCAACAGCGCGACAAAGGACGTCACGATGAAAAAAAACCCCGCGAGGATGAAAATCGTTGTCATATACAATTTTTGCATGTTTGCAATCTGATATGCCCATATCTAATTATTGTTTGGTTCTTTACGGTAAGTGCTGCTATTATATAACGGTGTTTTAGAGTACCTTGTTAAAACCAGAAAGAAGATCACAAGTAACTACTATATAAATCGCACCAAGCCACGATCGTTGTGCAATACGTATCTTTTTTCAATATTGTGACGAGTTTTAAGATGTTTTAACAGTGGCGTAACCAGGCCTTTTAAAATTCTATGCACAGATTTTCAAATTCCCAAATACATCTTAATGTAGAATTACGCAATGAAGGGCAGCCTATATTATATCTGGCATTGCTTAGTTTTCACTAGTAGTATAATCATCACTTAAAGTCAAAAATATAACCGCAATTTCAATATTCCAGTATATTTTTTCAACCACGGGCTTACTGAAAACTTTGGGCACTGTACGAACTGCAGATTGTGCCTGTTTGGATATAGCTGAATTCTGAATAACGTTGCAGTACTGTTCTTCCATATAAAATACCAGTACTGATCACGATATTTTTCGTCGTGATGGAGAAACAGTTTCACTCTTAAAAATATACAAACAAAAGGATTGCAACTGCTAGCGATTTATCTATATTGTATATTAAAAGTTATTCTTAAAAATGTAAAACAGTAGAATTAACATGAGTACTTTCACAATTCATTTCACTATTACGATCTTTCCATTGTAAGAATGTTACTTTTTTAATATGAAACGCAAATGGGGTCCACAAGTGACACAACCTTTACCTAAATGTCACGTGAAAACGCTAAACAGGGTGCAACTTTATCTAAAATTTGGACGTTGAGAGCCTGTCGAAAATGTCAGTAGGTACTCCTCGTCTTTTGATCGACTCATCTTTCCAATGTCAGGGCTAGATACAAGAGACTATGTGGAACACCTTTCTGCTGTTCAGACGATGGCTCCGTCTCTGCTGTTTCTTCTATATGGGAGTGTTCCCATAAACTCATCGTACTAGCTGCATCAATCTAACTCTGCGCAGAACGAAAATAAGTTTTTGAATCTGACATCAAAAGTCCAGAATATTAGTAAGATTAATCGCTAAAAGATATATTGACATCAGCACTAATTTGTTAGAACCCATTCAGAATAAAAGATCCGAGCTGATCAGCTGATTTCCGGCTTCATTTGAAAGAACGCACAAGAGAACAATGAAACGTCCGATGTATTAATGTATTAGATGACTCAATCCAATATTATTTTAAAGAAATTATAAAAATAAACCAATCCACCAGTGAATGACATGAAGGAACTAACTTTTGCTATAATTTTAGTGACGAACTTTTCTATACGTATCCATACTATAACTTCCCCATGCCCTGTTGAACACACTGTTCCACCTGAGGTTAATATATACACCCAGTCAGTTTAAATAGGAATGTCAAGTTGTTATAATATAAATAAGTAGTGTCGAGTGGCAATGATATAAATGATTTTTGTTATAATCAAGATTTAATCACTGCGCCCCTGCAGGGACGACGCGTGTGGGAGGCGTGTGAAAGGCAGATAGACCATTACAGGATTAAGCGGCCTTCCTTTCTGTAGTGTCCGCCATATTTGATACGTGGATCAGTTGATAGTCGGATCTTCTTTTCTGAATGGGTTCTTAGATAACCAAAATTGCCGGTGTGACAGGAATGGTAATCCTAGGTGTGGAAGTCGGGGCTCCCATATGATTAGTACAGGTTAGGGTTAGTTGGGGTATTAGGGTAAGTATATGGGACAAATCTCACCTGTACAAAGTAATGGGAAAGTTTCAAACGGACTACGGTTCCTAGCGGAAGATACATTTCCCTGAAGGTAGCGGCGACGAACGGCGACGATGTTTTTCTGAACAACTTACCTGCTTGACGATGGACCTGTACTAGTTACGAAAAGCCCTCTTTTCAACAGGCGATTGCATGCACTTATTTTTTGAAATACTAAACATCGCAAATTTAAATATGGCAGGCAAAATTTTATTCAAGCAAATAGTTCCAAGTAATTAACGGTCGTAAAATATAAGTCGGTACAGAAATCCATATACTGTTTAGATGACGCTAACTGTGCGATACCGGTGGCGCTTTTACAGCTACTTACCTCAGTTATGTCTGATTATTTAAAGTGACGAACACATGACCCAAGCTGTGATCAACGCACGTGCCAAAGGGTATAATCCTTAACGTCGCTACAAGTTACGCCCCCATTGTTTGCGATCCTCCCCTTTCTATTGTTAAGAAAGGTGGCTGATGGCGAGGCTACGCGGTCAGGGCCCCGGGCCCGGGCGCAAGCATGGCGATTCCCCGCTATCCCATAACTCAAAAGCCTCGCAAATCGCGACCGTGCGCTAATAGCGAATCACCGTTATTGTCGAGGCTATTATTTGGTCTCTGCGTATGCATTATTCGTCATTTTAATGTGTCTTTCATGTAATTAAATATGGTGTGGCCATTTTGGGCTGCTAGTCATAAAAGCATATAACAAAACATATAACAAAAACATGGAAGCTTATAACAGATTGAATCACTCGGTACCTCTGAACGATGCCCATTGCCCTGAACGATGTCCATCTTCACTCACAGGACTGGACGATGTCCATCTTCACCCACAGGACTGGACGATGCCCATCTTCAACCACAGCACTGGACGATGCCCATCTTCACCCACAGCACTGGACGATATCCATCTACACCCACTGCACTGCAACTAAAGCCACAGGGATACACAACTACAAAGTATCAATTGCAGGGACCCAGAGTCCCACAAGGACGCACTGTAATGAGGTATTTATAACTATACACAACAACACAAAGACTTATTTCAGGGTAACGATATAAAACAAGTTACACAAACTAAAAATTAAAAAGATAAGCAACTGTTACACACAGAAGCTTCACCCACAGGAACGGCTCAAATCACAGTTAAGCGAAACAGCGCGATTATGATCACATTTAACTGCAGAGTGTAGCGTAATAATCAGCAGCACATAATTCTAAAGCAACATCTTGGCAACATCAGCAAGGAGATACATGTATCACAATAATCAGCTACGCAAAAAGCAACACAACAGGCAACACATATGCAAAAAAGGGATACAAATTGCTTATACTTATCGTTTGCTGGATCTCCTTAAAATCCCCTGTTCACTGAAATTAACGACTCAATATAGTAGTCCACTACTCCAACAACCTAATGAAAACGGTGAATGAGTCAAATAAACAATATCCATTCGTAAATGTTCATTCACATACGTCAAAAATGTCACTGCATCCTTCTTGACGGCGGTTGACAGTCGTCTTTGATTAAAACAAGCTCCGTTCTCATGTCTCCGTTCGTGGGTGTTGATTCGGATTCGTGGTCTTGCGACTGAGGATGGCTCAAAACAAATAGCAGTGCTGATCTCAGGTCCTTGTCAATCTCCACCGGATTCGTGATGCCTCGAAACAAACAATAAAGCCGTTCTCGAGTCCTTGTCGATCTCCTCCGGATTCGTAGCTCACAGCAAACGGGTGATGACACGGTCAGAAGAAGACTGTCCAAACTCCACGAATAGCTCTCCGCATTTATGTGTGCGTACTTGTCGGCAATACTCGATGAGAGAGCTAATGTCGTCAACGTCGTAAAAGTCTCTCTCTTAATGTGTTTAATGAGCACTAGGCGTATCTTCACACAACTAACAGACGCTACGACAGTAAACAGTAAATGACAGTCGTCGGCCTCTGAACAGCCCGAGTGCATACAGAACGAATATACGGAGTTCTCGGCTGAATTGTCTTATGGATATTGGAAAGGCAATGTTGGCCATAACAGTCATTACAGCGTTTTACTTTGGTAAATCGCGAACCAAGAGGGCACAACGGTTAATATAGTCTGCTAACAATGGTACACGTCATGGTTGAGGTCTGGTGAGATCGGGTTCTTTATCAGCCACGCCCACCTCCAAGGTACCTTCTCCTCTTAGGCTAGATTTCACTGATTTTCACCGTCAATCTCATTGACATCAGTAGGAACCATAGCCTGCAAATTCCTGTCGACTGCTCCAACTGAAGCCGAGTATAGATAACACATAGACTAAACTGCAAATCGATCACCAGCTTCTTTATTCTTATTGTACATTTACACATACATCTGACGAGTGACGACTGACTGAAGAATAACGGAGAATTTATACGTGGCCCCAGTAGCAGGATAAGCGGTACTATGTTACTCAATAACATGACGTTTTGTAAACCGGTTATATATCTTTACACGGTGAAAGTGGAGAACATAATAACTGCATCTCTGACATGAATGCAGTATAACCCGCTAACACACGCAAAAACTACTAACTGAAGCACCGAGCCTTAAACACACCTGAAAACAAGTTCATAAGGGGCAGAGCGTTTATCACCATATATACTATAAAAGAAAGAAAAAAAAGCTTTTGTTATATTTCAGAAGCGTTTTTTTGCTGTTTTTATCATTAAAATTTCTTCAATAACAGAAGGTATTTCAGTTGTTAAAATGTTCTCGTCCTTTTCCGTATTTTGCTGCATTGGAGGTGACGATAGAGATCTTGCAGGCTGGGAAGTTGCTGAAACTCACGATGCAACCACGGCAGGGGTAGATTTTGGTCTGGGTGGTTGCAATGCGTCGCTCATCACCCTCTTCTCTAATTCCTAAGAGGGCCTCTTGTATGTACGCACCGCATCAGAAGAATGACCACTTCGTTTCTTGATTCGTTCATCAAAGCCAGCTTTATATAACACGGTTCAACATGTTACTTTACCACTGTGATCACTGATATTTCTCCCTTCTACACTTATGCCAGCCTCTTGAAACATCTTGGGCAGGTACCCCGATAAAACATTTACACCTACTGGTTGGGAACTGAACAAAGGAAAACATTCCTTTCCAGGCAAGTGGCGCCTGCAGAATCTAGGTTCTGGTGGAATAAATGACAAATATTTCTGAAATACTTTTACTACGCATCTACAATTTACTACTTATTGTCAGGATATTCGTAGTGGCAGTTTTTTGGTGGGGGGTGGCATTAGAGCTGAGAGAACCGGTAATGTTTTCGGAAAGTTACCCATTATACTGAAGGTATTTGCGGTCGTCCTCTTGTCCAGATGAATACTATATTTCCATTAACCTATCATGCTCGTACCTGGCACGAAAACCAAAAAGCTTTTTTTCGTCGCGCCTCAAGGGTTTCCCTAAAGCTTTTAATATGTAGGTCATCTATTACCAGGAGCCATACATCACTTCGGTTGCACATGAATCTCTGCCATCCGGCTGCAACACTTGTAAGAGAACCTAGGCCTGCAACTGACAAAAATAAAATTATGAAACGAAATGAAATACTGCTATTATATTTTTTAAGTTCAAAATATTTCTATTGCACATTTAATTTAAATATTTAAACTGTATTGAAGAAGGGTTATACTTCAAGATGCTGCTGCGACTTAAATCGCTAATAAATGCGAATAATATGAAACACCACACCTGGTTGATATGGACTGCCATTTTGGCGCTTTATTGCCGTTATAAATCTAGCCAGTAATATTCCAAAACCTTTAGATCTCACCCCTAAAGGGTTGGAATAGGCCAGTGGGGTCCGCCATTGTGACACTTCTTAAATTACGCCATTTGCGCCAGTCCTGAAAGAAATTAAACGAAAGCATCGCAAATTGCGACAGAGCACAGCCATGGCGATTTGTCGCTATTGCATAACTTGAAAGTATGGCAATGTGTTACCTAGAGCTAATAACGATATCACCGTTAGTTTCGAAGCTATAATTTGCGTCGAGTAAATACCAATTGCAAATTGCCTTTGCGCATGCATAATTCGTCATTTTAGTGTCTTGAATGTAATTAAACATGGCGGCAAGTTTTGGTTGCTAGTTATATTATCAGATAATTAAAAAAACACTCCGAGAGCGCAGACCTCCGCCAAGGCAGCAAAGTCTCCACCCAATGCCGTTTTACCCCTAAGTTTTCATTCTATAGTGATAAAGTTTTTTTTTTCATTTTTGATTATTGATTATTGATTGATTAAATATCCGCATCACCACCAAAAACTAATCCTCTGTTCCTTGGCCCACTACTGACAGTTCCAGGAAATTTCATCAAAATCGGTCCAAAACTTTTTCTGTAATGTTGCTACATGTAACAGACAGACAGACAGACAGACAGACAGATAGACAGGCAGACAAACTAACGGAACCAAAAACATAACTTCCTTGCCCGAGGTAACAAAGGATGGAAGCTTTTAAAAGATTGAATCACTCTGTACCTCTAATAGAAAACAAAACTTGCGGTAAATTTTCACATGAAGAAAGTATTCATAAAAGGCCAAAACATTTTACTGATGAACATGAATAAAGCCATGTTTTATTATGTATAAACATTTCAAAATTAAAAATTTTATATATTATTTAATATTTTCTGATTAAAATACATCCGTGTAGTCTATTGATAATAATAATAAGTTTAAACATTCTTTTTTCTACACAAAATGAAAAAGCAGAACAAAGCATTCGGTTGCACCATGACCTTCCTTAGTGTATGTTATTATGAGACTGAACACTACACACCAATGTATCAGTAATTGAATCAGTCCATAATAACACGCGCGCTTCGCTTATTGAAGAAAGGGAACCGGAGGAGAAAGGATTGTGCCGGAAGTGCACGTCATATGACGTCGAGTGGTGTAAGACGTAAAGCTGCCTGGTCATTTTTAGCAGGAAAAACACTGGATCGGAGCCATGAGTGCGATGTTGAAGCGGATTTTTAACAATAATACTTGTTAATTATAATTATGCACCGCCGCAATCCCCAAGCCAGGTAATGACAGGTAACTCAACCTATCAGATTCTTGGTGGGCTTTAATATTTTTTCAATATATCTCTTTTATTTCATGGGGTAATGTCATTGGTATTTTTAAATGACGTTTACCCAGGGTCGGATCCAGAGATATTTTTTGACAGTTTTTTTTTGACAATTATTTTTGTTGATCCATCCTCCATTTTTGACCGTCTTCCGACAGAAAAAAGATAAATACCCATCATGTAAACTTGAAAATCTGACCGTCTTGTGGAAGACCCAGAAGATGGCCTCAATCCGCCCCAGTCCCCGCAATATCGATATTTAAACAAGTGAGCTCAACACGGTTGCGAACATTCATGAGAGAGATCGCCTCAGGGTATCTTAATGCACATGCCCAGGCATTACTTCCGAGGAAGAAAACGTCGTTGAGAAGAAAGAGACGTAATATTAAAGAGAATAAAGAATGGAAACGGCTGTAATGAAATGGTTCCTATTCCTAATTCGGTGCACGAAATAATGTGTTATGTGCTTTTACCGGGTAGATTTCTTATTTGTTTCTAAAGGGTATTTCAACTGAATATTAAATAATATTAATTATTTATAAGTAGAACCCAAAGTACTGCGTCTTTACGCAAAACTTTTCGCAAAACTTAACGCAAATAACATAGACCTAATATCGAATGATCAAAATACCCCCAAGTCATTTAACTGCAGTACTTTATACTATTGGGGATAACGGTAATGAAATGCTAGTTTATAGACAGGAAGCTGGCTTCACGAAGATATAAACCCCTCAGGTAAGAGAGGTGGAATGGGCATGAATTGATATCAGTAGTTTGAAAGCTTACTTAACAAGCCGGCTCTCTCCTCCGGTGGCTCGTTGTCGTTCCCGGACCCAGGGCCGTAGCCTGAGCAAAATGCCAGGGGGGGCAGTAAGCGGACACGAGGGGCAAAGGCCCCGAGAAGGGGAGGGTGTGGGAGGGGGTGTCCCCCTCCCACGGTGTGGAAAATTTTTAAAAACTGTATGTATAATACTGCATTCTGGTGCATTTTAACTTATTTAGTGCTCAATCAGAAGTCAGAAATTGTGGGTTCATTTTGCCGTAAGTACAGTCATTTTTTCAACACAACACGCCAGTTGGACTTCATTTCGTAGATTGTCTCAGGATTAGGAATAGGATCAGGAGAGCTCCCTAAGGGAGGGTGAGCTTTTTGGCATGAACTGAGTTGGCTAAAAACAGACACCTTTGTAAACAGATTGTTGAATGATTGTCTAGTGCCCATGAGTGCATTTTCTCACAGAATTGATACCAACTTTGCAATTAGTTTTTTTTTTGCACCTCAAATCCCAGGGGGGGCAGCTGCCCCCCCTGCCCCCCCGGAGGCTACGGCCCTGAATTGAACACAAGATCTAGAGTCATTCAGGCTCAATAGTAAAAATCTGCACTGTATGATTAGTAATATACTATATTGTATCTTTATTGTACATTTTCATCTTCTGATGTAAAATTATACACTACAGTGGACAAGGTATATGTCTGGGTATGGATGCTCCTGGCGAAGGCAACATCCATTTAGGATTGAACAGGTTCATAAAGATGAGGATTTTAATCAATTGAAAAATTGAAAAACCAACAAGCTTCAGGTTTTTATTAAAACCCATTGTTCATCGGTACCTTGCATAATTTAACTGACATCTGTTGTAATGAATATAAATCATCATTATTCATATAATTCATTATAATTTTTGTCTGTTTGCTCATCAGGTCGCCTTCTGCGTGCCTACAATATAGATTTTTGTTGGTATCGCCTCTCTCACTGGGTTAATCTGACGGAGCAGTGGCCATATAGGACTTCGTGGATACTGTGGTACTTTGAACAGCAGGAGAAAACTGCCCCACTGGATGACAAAGTCACTCTGAAGGATATATATGACAAGTAAGATCATTGTTATTTTGATCGCCCTGACTCCATGATTTTTTTCCTGATGATTGTATGATCATATGCATACTATGAAAATTACTATATTATACGTTTTTTATTCAAAGTGAGTTGGTGTTTCAGTTTTAGCTGCGTTCATTGCCTCATCTTGTTTTTTTCTTTTTCATTAAAAAGCGAAGGAGAAATGTCAAAGACATATACCTAAATATTTTGAATTATGGATAGCCTCCATGGCTGTTCTTGCCACAAACCATAGTTTGTCTAGGTTTCAGACTATGACTCAACATATCTACCATTCTTCAGTTTTTACGACCAGACATTCTTAATGGCTATAAATCTTCTGATTGTCTTGACTGCCCCTGACTTCACAATCACTGTAGGCATCCCTTTATAACTGCCAAACTGCATATTCGTTTTACTTCAAATTTATGAGTTTATTTATTTATTTTATTTTATTTTTCATTTTATTATTATTATTATTATTTGCATATTTTGGAAAAAAAAATTGTCCCAGGACGACTTCTCAACCAGATTTTTTAAAATTTTACTAAGAAGCTTTATTTGATAAGCCATACAGAGGATAAAAGTTCTGCCTCATTTCACTCAAAAAATAAAACATAAGGGTCTGTAAAACACGTATAGTTTTGTCTCATTATGCTCTTTTAAGAACCCTACCCCTTCTCCCCCTGAATCAGTCATCAAAAGTTCTATGGTGAGAAGTGTCCTAAAAAGTGGCAGTTCTTTTAGTCACCCACCGAAGTAGATTTTGGTTTACTGTTCAAACTTGAACTGTGCAGTGAAGTAAAAAACAATACAGTGAAGTGTGAAGAATTGTGTATTGAATTTTACTAGGATCACACCTTTCCTACCGCCAAAGGAGCTCCATCCTTTGATTGAAATTGACCGCAACCCTCAGAAGTTGGAAGTGTTCCTTGCAAGCTTCACTCCGCAGCTGACCGTTGGCGACATCAGAAGACTACTGCCTTGTAGCATTAGTATAGACCCCTACCTCAGGAAGCTGATCAAAGGTAATTTGCTATTGGGAAAAGATGATTGCCAGGGAATATTGGAAGTGGTTATGATGGGCCTGTCTAAATAGATCTGATCTAAGAGTGTGTCTGCATATTGAGTGTGTTAGTGTGCATAAAGATTTGGGAGTGTTTCATATAAAAATGCAGTTATGGTGAAGACCTTAACTCCCAATATGAATTTTTTTTAAAGTTTATTTTTTAGTAAACAGTTCCAAATACTTACTTTCTATTGTTATTTGTAAAGATAAAAGTTATGGTTTGGCCAATGAATTTTTATTTATAGATACAGCATAGTCTATACATAATATCGGTGTCTGGCTCTGTCCTCTGTCCTAGTCACCAGAGCTGATGACACTGAAATATCTGTTGGGGGAATCAGAGCTGGAGCCTCACACATTTTATTTATTTATTTATTTATTTATTTATTTATTTACTGCTACCACAGGTACTAATGTCATTCTGTTTCAAAATCATGGTGATTATTCAGTGTTTTTAAATGCAGGTCAAGTTGGACATGGTCTGGTGACTCCCTATATTTCTTTCAGTGATTTTGGCCCTGTAGACATTGTTTTATCCAAATGATGACCCTGTTAAAACTTTTTTTTTGGTTTCTTGTGGCCCTACCAGGGGCGTAACCAGACCTTTTNCCCCCCCCCCCCCCCCCCCCCCCCCCCCCCCGGAGGCTACGGCCCTGGGACCACGTGGCCACGTAGCTCATTAAATCCCATACCTAGCGAAAAGGATTTTTAAGCTCAAAATTTACAAAACTAGCTTCAAATTTGTGTATTTTGATTAAGGTATCATTAATTAGGCATGTTTATGAAGAATATGTTCCGTTCAAGCCATTCCGACGGTCCGACGCAAATCATTTTAAGGACCTTGTTAAAACCAGGAAGTACATGTAGAGCGCAACTAACAACTACTGCAAATCGCAAATCGCAACGAACCACAATCGAGTTGCAATGATATATCCGTTTTTTTCAATGTTGTGTCGAGTTTTTAGATGATAAAATTTCAAGCCTATATAAATCGTTGATAGTGCAATGATAGATCTATTACAGCTGGGGTACGCACTACACTGTACTTAATTGACATTCGGTTAGAAGAGGTTGAGTATACAGTGAATAGTGCTAAGTGTGACAAAAGCCCGGGGTTTGATTACCTTCCCGCAGAGTGTCTGAAAAATAAGACGACTATTAGATTTCTGCAGTTCTGCTTTGTTAATTCAGTCGTGCCTAGTGCCTGGCTCAAGTCCGTTATTAACTCAATTCCTAATCCTATAAGGGTAATAATGTTAATCTATGTGATCCACTAGAATACAGTGGAATAACATTATTTAACATTTAACGTATGTACGATGTATATACATTTACACTGAACAGAAGTTTATCAAAATGGGCTGACGACAATAACATAATAGCTGACGAGCAAAATGGTTTAGACCCCATTCCCAGAGATTAGATCGATCCAACTAGATCGACCTAACTCTCTGGGGGTTAACGCTAAATAGCGGTCAGCCGAGCGGGAACGAAAGTTAATTACCCTCTTACAGCTTGTGGTAGGCGGGACGGACATTTAAGCCGAATTATCTGACAGTAATCTAGAGAGACTCCCCACAGGGATAGATCGATCTAAAATCTATGGGAATGCGCCCTTAGACAAGATCGAGGGGGTTCGGATCATCTGAATGTATATCATATCTAGTATTAAAGAAAATAGTCTAAAGCAAAATCAAAGCCTATATGCGTGTTACATCGATGCAAGAAAAGCATTCGACAGAATTAACAGGTCTTATTTATGGTACAAACTTAATAAGTTGGGAATTTGCGGAAATTTCATGAATTCCCTTCAGGCCTTGCATAGTAAACCCAAGTGTTGTGTTTGGGTAAATAATTATACAACAGGTTTCTTTGGCACAGATACTGGAGTAAAAAAGGGGTGTCTGGTGTTACCCTTTCTTTTTGAAATCCTATAGTATATTAATGATTTGGTACATGATGTTAAAGCAGTGGTTAAGGGCTCTGATGTAGGAGCTGATCTGATCTGTTATCTTCTTTATCCGGATGATGTTGTGTTTCCAGCTGGGAAAGAAAAAATGAATAAGTTTTGCAAGCAATGTTTGATGTAGTGTACAAGTGGTGTCATAAATGGCAGCTGACTCTGAATGAGGATACAACTCAGATAATTAATTTTCGGACACCCAGTGTGCCTAGGACTGATTATATGTTTACATGTGGTATCTTTGGAGTAAATGTTGCTGTAAAATACAAATACTTAGGCATGGGATATTTTGAGCATTTTGATATGAGTAAGACGGTATCTTGCAAAGCAAAATCTGCAGGTAGAACTCTAGGCCTTCTGACAGCAAAATCCAAAGCAAAAGGGAGCATGCCTTATGTATTAGTAGCCCCAGTGTTAGAGTATGATTCTGCGTTTTGGGGACTCCAGGAATTTAGTCAAATCAATGCTGTGTAGAGCTGCATATTGTAACTGAACGCATTTTGCAACCGGTTGCAAGTGTTGTGTTAGGGTAAGCAAAAAAATCGCGAAATATGCATTTTGCAACTGCAACGCATTTTGCAACCAGAACCTAAAACGGTGAGTACTATGCTACTGAGGTAGAATTAAAATGGTGACGGGTTTTCCTCTACTATGTACGATGAATTTGGCCAGGCTGCCCCTGTGGCGGACGAACATATATACAATTTATTCTAGACTGTAATTTCCCAGACCATTAGAGTTAGGAAGTTGAAACGTCAAGGATTAATAAAGATATTGTAAGACATATGCATGGGCACTTCAGATTTTTTTTTGTAACTTGGGGTGTGTTCGTCCCTAGGGGTGGTTGATTGTAATTTTTAAATCTTAATTTCTGCCATTTACCCTTATATCTTTAAAGTAAGGAAATTAAATCGTTGGGGATTAATACACAATCGTAAGAAATGTGCATGGGCACTTCGAATTTTTTTTGACTATGATTGTGGTTGTCCCTGGGGGTGGTTGATTGAAATATACCCTAAGATCTTTAGACTGAGGAATTTGAAATAATTAGAATTAATAAACATATATGCGGAATTTTAGTGTGAGCTTGCTGTCCTTGGGTGATGGTATTTATATTTTTATAGCGTTTTTACTGTTATATGCCCTAGTCTATAACAGTGAAGAACATGTCCAAGACACAATTAAATATCAGAACAGCCTTGATTTGCAAATCCCTCAAGATGGGTTTATTAGCCCCCAACGTAAGTTCCTAATCATGGTGGACTAGGAATTAACAATGTAAAATACATTATACATGTATCTTGTGAATATGTAGTCCACCCCAGCGGTAGCCTGACCAATGTCAGCGTACCTAGCCGAGGCAACTATGTCCCCATTCCTGATCTACCTCTATAGTACTTTACACCATTTCAGTGACTTAAAATAAATAATATTGCAAAATGGGGCTCTACACCGCAGTGAATTGACAGTTACTTTATAAGACATAATTGTGCATACAGAGTATCCGCCCTCCATTACATTTGTACAGGTAAGGGGTAACATGAAGAAGTTAATCAAAATCTGGGACGGGGCTTAGACTTATCCATGGAACCGGGTTCTCTATCATTGGGGACTCCCTTGTAAATGACATATCAACGTCTAGCATTCAATTGTTCTACGAGGAAGGGCACCACAATTTAACATTACCACCTTCGTCACCCACCTATTCAGAGTACAGAGAGAATCTAAACTAGGATGAACCTCAAGCCGCACTTGCCGTTCTACCTTGTTATATATTTTGTTCGATAAGGGGTATTCAATTTACCAGTATAAATTATTCAGTGGACGTAAGGACATCATTCTTCATAGGCTATTTTCATATTTTCATGAGGAGTCACCACTTTTTTAAAAGAACGGTGACATGTGTGAAGAAAAATACTGTTGCAGCTAAATTGTTTTTTCTCTTCGTTACCGTAAAGTGTGCACGGTTAAATAGGACGTCTGCCTTTCAGACTAGAGGTCGCGTTTTCCGCAACAATGATCTACAGGTAGAAATATATATAGCTCATTTCTAAATGCATTTTTATCTATTGTTATAGGTGTATCCCAGAGGCGAGAAAAATGAGAAGAAACTGGAGGGGAATATTCAGTGCATTGGTTATTTTGATGCTGATTTTTACGGCAAGTTACTTTAATAAATCGTAACCTTTATGGTCACCCAGTCGTCTTCAAAAAGTGTCAAGGTAAACATGAATGATAACAATGGGAAACAAGAGGATTCAGGTGTAAAAATAGTCGAGAATGTTCACGGCAGTAGGGTGACGGCTGTTCCCGCGTCCTCGTCACTGAAGAACCCAGATGGAGAGGACAAAGTTAAAACTGCGACAATGTCCAGTTTGACAGATAGAAAATATGAAAATACAGAAAGCCTTTCTGCTCGCTTTGTGTACCTCATTCAAGGCCCAAGCGTTAAATCAATTAAGGGACTAAAACATTCATCTGACCGTCAGATTATCTGGTTAACGTTCGCTGACCGGTCTGGAGACTTTTACTTTCCAAAAAGTACCTGGACACAAGGAAGAAACATGCTGCTGAGGGAAGCCGTCAGACAGGCTTCCAAACGCGAAGATGGTGGTTATTTGTACTACATATTTTTGGACGACGACGCGGTATTACTTCCATTGCCAACAGTCAAAAATACTAACAGTTCCTCTACAAGTAGAAACTCAACCAAAGACACGCCGTTTGACATTTTCGAGAGTTTTCTTCTGGAATGGGAACCTGCCATCGGATATCCACATTATGCAAAGAATTACATAGAAAAAGGAGCACGCGTAAATATAAATTTCAAATTCGATGCCATGTTTACAGCTTTTCACAGACATACGCTCTCTTGTGTTTTACCGTATACCGAGGAAGTGGATCATATTTCTTGGTATTTTTCACAACTTTTCCTTGATTATTGGGCAGCAATGCTATATAATTCGTATCGAATCCAGTGCAATGACATTCAAGTGACCAACAAACGTTTTCATAGCAAAAAGGAAAGGTCTTCGAAAGCCGTTGTTTATCATGATTCTATCAAATTTGAAATCGCGAAGGCATTTCAATTATCATCACTGCGGAACGAAACAAATAACAATGTCGCCACAAACTTAATTGGTGTATTTTCGAAAAAGGAGCCCATATTTGCATACATCAACGGTACTGCTACAAAGAAAAATCAAATGAACTATAGAGTTTCGACTAATTTCATATTGGACAATTTTCGTGCCGACCATCCGATAATACAAAACATTTTACGCTGCGACGTCTTCCGGAGGTAAAGAAAATCATCTACGCAACTCCAGGAATTCGTCAAGAAAATGAACCGCAATTTATTCCAGACATCGCTAAGTTGACGTAGTTAGCAAAAATCTTGTGTGGGAATGGAGGGTGAGAGATGAGGACCTGTGAAAAATGTCGGCTTGCAAGTATACCTTTTCCCTCGCAAATTTATTGTGTCACTGCTCTGACAGCCATACGAAGTGGTACTTACTGCAAAAAATCCATACGTTATCCATGGAAGGTGATTTTGTTGTCAGGTTGTGACACGTTTCTTAAAAGTAACAAATCCGGAGTCTTTGCGCCAAATATAAGTTTTCTAAAGAAAAAAAAAGCCATACAATTTTTCCTAAGCACCTAAGACTCGTCCGCACCTGCACTAAGATTCTTTGCTATATACTGTTTCTATTTTGATAATTTAGTTCAAAATTTCTGGTTAGGTATACCGCCATGTCTTCCTGTAATTATCCGAGGTATATATCGTAGGCGTAGAAAATGATTTGTCACATTTTAAAACGCTTTTAATATACTTTCAAAAGCGGTGTACATTTGGTTGACGGAGTATATGCCAGGATATGTTGCTGACTGCATGCAGAAAATGTGAGGGGCGGGATCATTTCATCCATACCACATTTTTATTTATAATATAATTATCACAAATAACTAGCGCAACGTCTAGTCTGCTCGGGGTGCTAGGGTGGCCACAGTGATCTGGCCAAGATTCAGCATTTTCTCCACAGTTACCGTAGAACGTAGTTTACTACTACTTGTACTAGAAATAAGGTGCGTGTGGCGGTCCTAATTATCGGGATAGGGTAGGTGACTAAGAGTATCAACAACAGATGGAAATCGGTGTGATGACGTGAAGTAAATATTTTGTCATATGCTACGGCATTTAAATTGTATGCGTTCGCTCAATGATATCTAAAGCGCATTGTTTAACATTTTCTCGTGCAAGCTTAACCTTTAAGTTGCTAAGCATGGGTGTTGTCACTATTTTTTAATCTCATTGGTGCAAATAAAAGCATTTATACTGTTTATAATTGTGTGTGTTCTTCTGGATAGCGCTCATTTCGTCTTTGAGCACATATTTTGCTTAAAGCGTTTTGGAATTCAGGACAAGAAAAAGACATGACTGTTCTGCTATGTTATTAACGTGGCAACCAAACTAAATTTAGTCTGCGGCCTAACAAGATTTTGAATCAAGAAAAGAAATAAGAAATACAATGTCTTGGTTCTTAAAACTTCGCCTTGACTAGTATTTCGTTATTTGGAAATCCTTCCGAAAAAACATAAGTTGATACCATTCTAATGAGCCTAGGTTCAATATTATAGACAGTTTACACACTGCTTAGATAGCAGTTATCGATACGCGTTTAAGGTAAATCGTTCGTTACATGTCTAACGTTCGATTTTATTTTTCATTTTATTTTATTTATTCATTTATTTTTTGTTAGTTTGTTTGAAAAGTACATTAAAATTTTGCAAAAAAATTGAGGGTCACAGAACAAATAAAAGAACTAGGCCCAAGCATGTTACACCCTGCGTTTCGCACTAGTCTCCATTCATATCAATGGGGAAATGGGCGTTATTTCACGTAACCGTTATTTTATATAATGTTCTAACGTCCGATTTTTTTAAAAAAATGTTTTACTATAAAGAGACATCCAAGTGAATGAAAACTTTGCAAATAAATTTGGGGGGGGGGGGGGGGGCCCCACCAAAAAAAGAAAACAACCCAAGTTGGAATGATTTCAA